>CM076578.1:1332521303-1332789435 GCA_034641835.2 Pinus albicaulis
GGGGCACATCATTGGTGTAGACGGAGTGAGGGTCCATGAGGAGAAGATCAGGGCCATCAGGGATTGGCCAGAGTAGAAGAATGTGACGGAGCTTCAGGGGTTTGTAGGTATCTGCACCTACTATCTGAAGTTCGTCAAGGGATTTTCCCAACTTGTTGCACCCCTTACAGACCTTACCAAAAAGGGGGCATTCAGTTGGACTGACACAGCGTAGAGGGCTTTCGACAGGCTCAAGGAGGTGATGAGTAGTTGTCCAGTTTTTTCAGATTCCACATAGCCCTTTGTCCTAGAGTACGATGCATCAGGTGAGGGGATAGGCGCAGTTTTTATGCAGGGAGGCCACCCCATAGCTTTCGAAAGCCGGAAGCTATTTCCACATGAGTGGTTGTATGCTATATACGACAAGGAGATGTTGGCCATCATGCATGCCTTGGCCAAGTTTCGACAGTACCTAGTGGGGAACAGGTTCAGAGTGAGGACTAACCACAACAGCCTCCGATTCTTTCTAGAGCAGAAACAGTTGCAGGAGAGGCAACATAAGTGGGTCAGCAAGATCCAGGCATATGATTTCGACACCGAATATGTCAAGGGGAAGAACAACGTGGTGGCCGATGCACTTTCGCGGAGACCGGCAGCGTTGTCGTTGATGAGTTTAGTTATGGACTAGAGGGCTCAGCTGTTGGTAGAGTACTCCAAGGACCATTTTGCCTGTGAGGTGTTGGATGGACAGGTTACAGATGACATGTACAGCGTGATGGATGAAGTGATCTATTTCAGGGACAGGATCTTCTTGACCGAGGGCTCCAAGCTCAAGGAGGAGATATTGCACGCCTCACATGATTCGCCACTATCAGGCCACCAGGGGTTCACCAAGACCTATAGGGCCATCAAAGAGAGGTTCTCATTGAAGGGCGTCAAGGAGGACGTACTCCGACATGTCAGGGAGTGCGAAGTTTTCCAGCGCAATAAGGGGGATATGAACCATCCGGCGGGTTTATTGCAGCCTCTTCCCATACCAGAGGGAAAGTGAGAGAGTATTTCGATGGATTTCATCACAAGGTTGCCCACAGTACAGGGCAAGGATTGCATATTTGTAGTCATTGATCAGCTGACAAAGTATGCACACTTCTTCACTATATCAGCACAACACACTGCAACATAGGTAGCGGAGTTGTTCTTCAGGGATGTTTTCAGATTGCATGGTCTCCCAAAGACCATTGTCAGTGACAGGGATAGCCGCTTCATGGGCGGGTTTTGGCAAGAAATTTTCCGTTTGGTGGGCATCGAGTTGACCCCGAGCACTAGTTATCACCCACAGACGAATGGATAGACGAAGATAGTGAACAAGTGGTTGGAAGGCTACTTGCGAAACTTTGTCAGCAGGCAGCAAAAGGCATGGTTACGATGGTTGCACTTGGGGGAGTACTATTATAACACCACCTACCATATGTCTATCGGTATGTCTCCATTCTATGCTTTATATGGGTATCATGCATTATCTTTTGTTGACGTGATGTTTGGTGCTAGCAAGGCCCCTAGGGCCAAGGATTGGATCGAAGGGAGTCAGGATATACTCCAGGCTCTTAAGGATAACATAGCTACAACACAAAATCAACAGAAGCTGTATGCCGATAGGGGACGGGTTGAGAGGCAGTTTGAGGTAGGGGACTTGGTCTACCTACGATTGCAACCATATCGGCAATGCATGCTGAAGCAGAAGGGGGCTAAGAAGCTCAAGCCCCGCTTTATGGACCATACAGGGTGACACGCAGGATTGGGGAGGGTAGGTTGCATATGAGTTGGAGTTGCCCACTGGTAGCAGGATTCATAATATTTTCCATGTGTCATGCTTGAAGAAGGCACTGGGACAACAGGTGACTACAACTAAGGAGCTCCCTCCCACAAATGATGAGGGGCATTTGGTGCTACAGTCGGAGGCCATTATTGACACTAGGGAGAGGCAGCTGCGGAGCAGGACAGTCAGGGAATATTTGGTGAGATGGAGGAATCTGCCGGATGAGAATGCCACTTGGGAGAGTGAGAAAAATCTACAACATCCATCAT
Source organism: Pinus albicaulis (assembly GCA_034641835.2). Taxonomy (NCBI): domain Eukaryota; kingdom Viridiplantae; phylum Streptophyta; class Pinopsida; order Pinales; family Pinaceae; genus Pinus; species Pinus albicaulis. The sequence goes on from CM076578.1 coordinate 1,332,523,368, forward strand.
TGCAGTTGCTTGAGGACAAGCAACGTTTTGCCGGGGAGAACTGTAATATTCCCAATTAGCAATAGCTAATTGGAAATATTAATTTTTTACTATTTCACGTTAGTAAAGTTAAGTTAGAAATAAAGTGGGTGAAGAGGGACACTTAACTCACACTTAAGATAAAAGCATTTCCTAAATTCACTTGGAGACATGATTATTTGGCAGCGTGGGGCCTAGAGGACGAAGTGGCATTGTGGGGGAGATGTCAGCGTGGGCAGCGTGGGCCCAAGCCAACGCAGAGATAGAGGGACAACGTGGCTCAAGGAGACAACGCAGTTGGTGGTGGGGCCTAGTTGAGAGCAAGGCTCTCCAAACATAAAAAGGGAGAGAGGCTCCTCATTTTGATCATTCGATTATGCATCTATGTTATTTGTCTTTTGACATTGATCACGCTTTTGTTGTTGAGCAAAGTTTGCAAGTGCTATTCAACACATCGGGTGTCTCCGTGCGGAGATCCCAACCTCAGAGCCAGAGGACTTCGAGGAATAACCGGAGAGTGTTGGAGTAGCCACAGCTGGGATTGTTCACTTGCAGAGACAACGCGGTCAGTGAGAGGGAGGACGCAGTGTTTGGAGGAGGTGATTCCGGTTTGAGGGTTTATCAGGAGATTCAGCCTGGGAGAGTTAGAAAGGGGTCAACCCTTCCCTATTCCATCATTTTGGTAGAGTTGGAGGCCATCTTTTGCAGCAGATCATTCAGGGCCAATGTTTATTATTGGGACATTGTGGTACCTCAAGGGAGGTCATTTTCGGAGGTCAGCCATTTTCGAAAAGCTTTCTGGGCTTTTCTGGGTATTAGGTGGAGAGACCATTCCCAAAGTTTCATAATTTTCTGAGGTGGGGAGCAGCCCCAAAGATTCAGTTTATTCCAGCAGTAGCAGCAGCACGGCAGCAACACCAGCTGCTTGGAGATTACGCATTCATTGAGGGAGCAACCATTCCATGATATATTCTGAGAGTATTTCTACGCTTGCCTAGTGCAAGCCAAGGTGCCATCATTCTGATCACCTTTGTACTCAATTTATCTTTCAGTATTTAATAAAATGGCTTAGCGTTCTCCATATTGTGTTTGTTCATGTGATGTCTCTATAGTTGCTGTAGTTTCTTGTTTATGTGCTTTATATTGTTGTTTATTTCTATCTGGAATATTACAGAATAAATGGCTTACTTGCTTGAGAAGCAAGGTGATGGGATTTCAAGGAAGGGCTGAGGGGATTCTTGAGTTTAGGTTTAAGGAATATGCTTTGACAAGAAGGTTCCTAGACTCAAGGATCCCAATGAAGGAATGGATTCCAAGTGATCCTTGTGGAATTTGAGTTGTAGATTTGTGGGACCATAAATAAGCTAAGTGGACCCAAACTAAGTGAAGGGAATGGAGTTGATCACTCAAAGAGGGGCTTGATCGAATCAGGGGAGAGAATAGGATGAAAGGACTAATTTTCTTTTGAAATTTGAATGCAATGATCCAAATGAGGACACAAACCCAAATCAGCCTAGGGATGGAAATGATCCTTGAGCTAGGGCTTGCGATATCTCGGGATTCCATCATCAGAATCGCTTGAAATTTGGAGGACCCCTTGAAAAGACTCCAGCGTAGTTGTGGACCAAGTTTCGAGGTGTTTGGATGGCTATGAAATATTTCGTTTGATGGCCTAGCTGACCCTCTATGGTTAGGCCTAGATATTAGGAAAGTGAAGAGAAGAGGGGTAAATTTGACCACCAAAGGATACGAGGATTAGTGCCTTATTGATTGGGCTTAATGGAGTCAAGATACACATAGATCATGAATTTCCATGGGCTAAGGAGCCCTAATTGATCTTTGCTAGCCTCTCCAAGAGCAACAACTAGGTCAATAGGTATTAGGGGCCAAACACTTCAAATTTGCCAAAGAGATGAAGTTTCGAGGCTTAAAACGTATTAGGTGCCTCTTGAAACATTCACCCACTCTCTTCAAGTACAACGTATGCATTAAATCAATTATTCAAGGTTCCCAGAAGAATTTCGCATTTACTTTTAGCCATACAAGAATAATGATAACTATAACATGTGGTAAACCAATAAAATAACAATAATAGCATCAAAATTCGACTTACATGAGAGAGAGTATATCCATTCATCATTTTTGCATTATAAAGAGGCTCCAAAGACAATAATGAAGCTCCAAACATCATAGTGCATCAAGAAAGCTCCAAAAAGTTTACCCAACAAAAGTGCGAAAATCTCCTAAGAGATACCAATCCAATCCAAGTGATGATGAATAAGAGAGAATGTCTCTCTTCTATTTATACAATGCTTTAAGGGATTTGAATGGCCTAATTTGGACTAATAATGCCCCTAAAATAAAATAATGTGCATAATAACAGTATTTTTGGTGACAAGCCCACCAAATAGCTCCATAACATAAAAGATAAGCCTCTCAAGAGGGCAAAAGAATCAACATAATGAGTCTTTGGGCTATCGAGACGACCTAATGAAGTCCAAAGTGTTCCATTGTTGGACTCCACACATAATGGACAAGGGGTTGGCCCCTTATTTTCCAAGCAAATCCCTGTGGTGCCCCCAAGTGGGTGTGAGGGGAACAAGGACACCTCATGGGTCTCCAAATGGATCGAAAACTCCTGTAGACCATTTGTAAGGGCTAGGATGATGACATAATCCTCATCTGGATCCTGAATCATCTCCCAAGTGTATGGTGAAAGTTTGGAGACGTTTGTGCATGGTGAACAAGGTGCATCATCCTCATCCAAAAGGTGGAACACGATCAATTAATAAGTGGTGCTGGTGATCGATGAAGTACTCTCTGCTATGGTGGAGGCCCATGGCTCTCAACACTCACCATACGAGTGCCAATGTGGCCCTTTGGAGGGCCAAGACCCCGTATAAGGAGACCAAGCCCCAAAATGGGGACCCATCTGCAATCTTGCATAAGATCCAATGCGTCCCCTTGCCCTCCAATACAACAAATCATCAAAATAATCATGTAAAAGAGCTTTCAAGTCATGGAACCAATGGGGCACTTCATGGTGGCATGCCCTTCCATAGTGGGCTTTGGCATGTACAAATGTCTCCAATCTCAATAAGGGGGGTTAATCAAGGATCCTATTAGGTGGTTTCAACCTCTAAGGGGTGTGACATGTCTGTGGTACATCCTCCAAGTTGTAGGTTGAAAATGATATAGTAATGGAACAAAGTGGGGATCAGGGGAAACATCTAGACCACATGTCATGGTGCAAGGGTAGCTATATTAAGGGAAGCCCGCACCTGGGTATATGATTGTAGGAGGGAGAAAATTATGGTACATGAGTTACTTCGACCTTTGTTTTTCTACCCTTCTTCATATGCCTTTTTCCTTTGACTGAGTTTTCTTCATAACTGCTCAAGGCTCTAGGGGATGAGAGCATGATGTGTAATATATAGCAGTGGATACCCTGTTAAGGTGGGGCAATTCATCGCCCACCAGTGGTTGGGAGAATCATGGGTTTCTTAATGATGGAGGGGGCACATCTAGGGCCCATAGGAACGAGGGTGATGCCCATGGATAAGGGGTAGAGCTCATGTTTGGTTTCTTTCCACGTGCTAAATTTGTATGTCCTGACCATCTTTTGCATTTTTTGGTACATTTTCTGCTGATAGTGGCCAAATTATACTTTTTCATTCCTTTTACCTGCGTCAACCTCCGGGGCATCATTGCAGGCCCTACCCAAGTTCTGGAAAAGGGGAGGGGAGGCTAACCCTATGTGGATCCAGATGGGAGAAGAGATGAATGGGGCTAAAATGAGTGGAAGGGGGTAATGTATATGGTATCGTGGAGCGGGAACACACAACCAAAGTTGGGATTTATTAAGTAGTGCCAACCCTAAATCTAAGGGCTAGTAAAGGAGATCCCACGGGAGTAGGATAAAAGGATAACCACAAAATCGGGCGTTGGATACAAGGGTACAAACCTAGCCCACTCTTTCTGCCAAATCCCCCCACCAATCCATGCCCAAAGTGCCAATAACAAGTAAGGAAAATTACACAACTATACCAATGAAAAGTCATACCTTCGGGGTCAGGAGGCCCACCTTCAAATATACAATTATAGCAAGTGGGAGAGGGACCACATGGCTGGCTCAGGTGGTGGAGATAATGGCACATCAAGCTATCGGCAGAGGACCATCTAGGAGAAATTTTTTATCCTATATACTCTACCCATAAGCAGTGGATAACAATCACCAAGGACTAGACCAATGCCTAGCCTTTTGGGAGAATGGAGTCAATGAGATCCCAATGTTAGAGTTTCTTTTACCCAATAAAGGAGTTCCCCAGGGCCCAACAACTTTGCATGGCCCTAAAGGTAGCAACTAGGTTACCAAGGAAATTTACACTTCTTGATGCTGCAATTGATGACTTATCAAGGTAATTGGGGAAATCATATACCCTTAGGAACATTCATTCACTATACCAAGCATGAAACCTATGCAAAACCCTCACAAAGACAAGAATCAATAAATTGACATTTCCATTAGGGCAACAACTCCAGCTTCATGAGTGAAAATTTTCATACATTATACACGTGACATAAATAAAGAGATTAATCATGAAAAAAACACTTACAAGTACAACGAAATTATCCAATCATCAAGAAAGACAAAAGATTGAAGCTCCAAGATCAAGACAATTTCTAAATTGTGAAAATTTATAACTTGAAATTCCACTACAACAACTGATTTATTTCTCCTACTTCTTTTCCACAATAAGTTATTTACAAAACCCTTCAATAAACATCAAACTAAATTCTATTGCAGTTATCACATTAATTGCATCGAGAAAAGAACAGTGAAATGCAAGCACAAGAATCAATCACATCAACACAGTTGTTTTTGGACAATGGTCCTCGGAAAAACCCAATGCAGGAAAACCGGTGCAGCGGATGAGGGTTTATTTATTATTATTCGACAACAATACCTTTACGAGTAATGATTTGCAGAATCATGGAGAAACTTTTGAAAACACCTAAGATAATTTTCCTCCAATCACTAGAGAAATTCTGACACGCAAGAGACCCTCCATCCTCCATTGCGTCAGCTCTGTGTTCTCTTCTACGTGAGGACTACGTCATCTGCTACGCTGCCTCTCTGCGTTGTCCCTCTGTTGCTTTGTGTCCCTCCTCCTCTGTCTCTGAGTGATGCTGATACCCGATGCTGATACCCTCCTCTTCCTTCACCTTGCAACTCTCCATTTGAAATTGAACTTACTTCTGGAGAATCGATTTCCCTCGGGTTATGGAGTATTTGCTTGGTGTATCTCCAAATGACCCTCAAGTCTTCATTTATACTTTTCCTATTGAGATATCAACGACCGTGATCAAATCTCTACTCAATGGCTAAGATTAAAACAGACTTGATCCTCGTATCTTAGAAGCTTCTCACCCATATTTCTATTAATTCCATTTAATTATTTTAATTCCCTATGTTTTAACTTAGGAATCATTAAAAATAATTAATTATTTTAATATAATGCACACCGGGTGGAATTTCCCCAAATGATTTCTGGGTCTTGGAGATCTCATGTATTCTAGCCCCTTCACAAAATTTCAGAGCTAGAGCACATCCAATGCTACCCAAAACAAAATCAACACTCCCTCTTAGCGAGGAAAGTGCTCTAGTAATACTTCCCACAAGAAGCATCACCCTGATCCACGACATCGGTCCTCTGCGCTGTTGATGCTCGGCCTGCTGCCTTTCATCTACTGCGCTGATGCTGCCACTGTACTATTGTCCATTATACCACTGCTGTCATTGCTGCCTCTGTACTGCGGCTCCCTCTTAAGTACTGCACTATCTGTCTCTGCTACTGAAACACATTCTTAATCATTCCCAGATTTTACTTGAAATAAACAAACTTTGTTCTTCCCAGAGCCTTAGTGAGGATGTTTGCCAGCTGTTCTCCTATCAGAGTGTACTGTAATTGTACTGCACCGCGCTGGACACAGTCTCTGATAAAATGACACTTGATGTCAATGTGCTTCGATCGATCATGAAAAACCGGATTCTTAGAAAGCTTGATGCAATTCTGATTATCACATAAAATGCTAGTTGCCTCCATCCTTCTCCTGAATAGATTCACAAACAACTTTCTAAGCCATATGGCTTCACACGATGCTGTGCTGGCTGCCATATATTCTGCTTCAGCTGAGCATAGTGCTACGGACCTCTGTTTCCTATTGCATTAGGAGATCATTCCTGATCCAATGTTGAAACAATACCTAGTGGTACTTTTCGATCTATCGAACTTCCAGCTCAATCTGCTTCAGTGAATCCACTCAGTCTGATGCCATTGCCTCGGGTGTACTTTAATCCATGCTCGACTGTTCTACGTATAAATCCGAGAACATGCTTGGCTGTTACCTAGTGCACCCTCTTTGGTTCCACCATGAACTAACTGAGGGTGTTGATTGTGTAACAAATGCTTTCCCTGGTGTTGAACAGATACATCAGGGACTCTATGAGTTGCCCGTACAAAGTGGGATCTACTTCTTTATCTTCAGACACATCAATCTTCTTCTAGTTGGTAATCATTGGAGTAGCCATAGGTCTACAGTCTTGCATTCTGAACTGCTTTAGAATCTCTGTAGCATATCTCTTTTGTTTAGAATCTCTGTAGCATATCTCCTTTTGCTGCCAAACTTCCAACCCTAGAAAATAATGCATCAGTCCCAAATCTTCAGACGCATCAATATTCTTCCAGTTGGTAATCATTGGAGTAGCCTAGGGTCTACAGTCTTGCATCTTGAACCTCTTTAGAATCTCTGTAGCATATCTCCCTTATCCAAGGAAGATCTCACCCTTTTGCTACCGAACTTCCAACCCCAGAAAATAATGCATCAGTCCCAAATCCTTCATGTTGAATTTTGTAGCTAGGTTCTCCTTGCAATCTTTCATGAGCCCAGATGAACTTGTTAGAAATAGGTCATCTACATATTGCTATCACTCCACCAGATCTCTAAGGCTAAAAAAGAGTCCAAACAGAGGTAACCACAGACCAATATTTTAGCTTGGTAGCTAGCCCTACCAAACCGGAGAGGGCTCTCTCCACTGGATCACAGCTAAGAGGGTTGGATAAATTAGGGTTTTAGGTTAGGTATGATATGCATAAGGGTTTGTTGTTTGAATTGGGTTGCTGGATGAGGATTAGGTCAAAGAGGCTAGGTCAAGGCAAATAGTATTAGGGTTGCAGAGATTCAATGGGGCAAGGTAGGTAGAAAACCTAACTTTAGGGTTTCTTGAGTGGGATGGATTAGACTGGTGAGGAGCTAGAAAGAGCAAGGCCAAGCATGAATTCTTTCTAAAGTGAAGAAAGTGGACAAACTATGAAGACTTTCCCAAAGACAGAGCAACAGAGATGAATTCTGCTTATCGACTTGAGAAGCAACATATCATAGAAATGAAATGAATCATGAAACAAAAGTTTCATACATAATTAGATATAATAAGAACAATGCTAAATTTCCATACCACAGGTATCCCAAATAAATAGCCGCAACCTTTTCATTAATTTCCTGCCAAATACTGATTACACTAGAGTCTTTGATCAATGCAACAACATCCACCCACTGAAATGAGTCAAAAAGTACAAGATATAGACCTTAAACGACCTCTCCCAACCTAAGGGGTCAAATTCCTAAGTTGAGGAGGTGTTCCACCAAAAACTGAGCTAAATACCTAGAGTGTAGGGAGGTCAAACTAACTCATCCCTCAATTTTTGCAAACTAATTCATTACATGTCATCAAAAATTTTCACCTAATGTATTTACCCTAGGTAAGTGTAAAAACACCATAATTACATTTACATCATTGATTTACATAGGTGAAAACTCCATTTGCCAAGTGAAACTGAGAAAAAGTGAAAATTTTTGTAAATATCAGCAAACTGAGAAAATGTGTCAAAAATGTAGCGCCAACTTAAGCTCCATTTTTTAGGGCGTTCCAGGTGTCCAAATTGAGCATAGGATAGCTCATTGGAAAGCCTGTTCTGTCTGGTTTCTAGATTTGTGCCCAATTTCCAAAATGGTCAAGGTTTGACCCTCCAAAACGTCATTCTCCCAAGACTAGTCAAAAGCACAACGCCAGCCTCCAAAACAGGGCAGAAAGGTCATTTTTTTAGTGTTTTTTGCCCTTTTGACTGCCTCTTTGAACCATAAAAGTTTTGTAAAGTGGTTTTACTGACTGTATTTGGCCTGTTGAATCCAATGGTGGTTTCATTTTCTCCATTGGAGGTCCCTAGGAAAAGCGCAACGTGCTTTTGCCAGTTTGACTGCGTCAAATTGCCAAAAACACTAAAATTCCAAAATTTTCAAAATTTGCCCAAATTTCTTCAAATGTTTTGCTGTGGGATGATGATGAGGTGTACTAGGCTATGAGAGATGCCTCAACAAGAATATCAAGCTTGTACCCTTCATTTTTCTTAGTTAGGGTTTTAAGACTTGATTTGGCCTTCTTGAGCTTTGAGCTTGCAATTTGGTTTTTCTTGAAGTAGTGCTTGGCCCTCTTTCTCAATATGTCATTGTCCTTGTTTGGCTTCTCCGGGAGCTTCTCAAGATGCTGGTTGGCCCTGTCAAGCCATTGCTCTCGGTTCTCATTGACAATCATGGCAAATTTTTCATTCAAAGTGAGCTGATTAGGAAGCTCAGCCTCCTTTTTCCTTTCTAGTTCTAGAGCTCTTTTCAACCCTCTAGTCCTAGGTTTTCTTCTTGGCACTTGTTCTTCTGCCTCATTGGTTTCACCATAACTTTCATAGGCCTCATCAAGCAAGGCCTTTGCCTTGTTTTCTTCTCTTTTTGCCTTGAGAAGCTGAATCTCCATGATGGCCTGCTTGGTCTTAAGTTTTTCATTTTTTGGTCATAGTATGCAATGACAAACTTAGATCTCTCTAAGTTGGTCTGAAGCTCACTGATTTGGGCATCTTTCTACTTGATAATCATTTTGGAGGCCTCATCATCTAAATCAACAAGGTCAAAATCAGTCTTTGTTTCATGGAGGTCATCCTCATCATGAATGGTTGCCTCATGTACATCTTCCTCTGCCATCTTTTGTTTGCCCTTCTATACCTACTTTGTTGGTGAAGAAGGCAGGGCCCCTCCCAAAATCTGTGGGGCAAGCACCTGCCTATATCGTCTCTGATATCTCTTTGCCATTGTGCTCATTTCAGCCTATTTAGGCTTACTGACCTCGACTCTGCTAGGTGACTCATCCTGACCATAAAATGGTGATGATGGTGGTGATGGTGATGGAGTAGGTGAAGTGGACTGAGGTGATGAAATGGTAGGCACTGTGGGCTGAGATGGAGGTATTGATGTAGTAGGGTGAGATGAAGAAGGCACATCTTTAGCATGTGGAACTTGTGGAGAAGTGAAGATGTCATTTGCTATGAATGTGTCCCATGAAATGTTCAACTGGTTAAGCCGATGGAGGACAATGAATTTGATCAAGGAGTGGCGGAAAAGACTATTCATCTGCTGGTCAAGCTCTCTCTTTTGCACAATGTATTCCATTTTGTCTATGCTCTTGAAAAGATAGTATGGGATATTGAGCAATTTAACTCTTGTGAAGTGCATGAGCAGTCTTATGTGATAAGTGTAAAGTCTAGAAAACCTTCCTTCACAAGAGAAATACTTTATGATGATCTTCATCATGGGGGAATACATATTAAGAAGATAGTCGAAAGGAAAAACCCTCTTCCTTTCATTTCTGTACATTGCTTTGATGAATGGCTCATAGTACCGACCCTCCAAATCTTTGGATTTGAACCACCTCACCCATGTTTGGAATCCCTGTGGCAACAACAATGATGGATGTAGACACTGTGAAAGTCACACCTGCTAGGGTTACTTGATTGTCTCTTAGGTTTACACTGAAGAGTCTGCTCAAAACAGGGTGATTTTGTACCCTTTCAATCATGTTACAAAAATCAAGGCAACCAACATACTGAAAGTATGAAACTGTCATTGGTGAGTTTATCAGTTCTCTAGTGTTGGTGGGCTCTAGCCTTAGGATGCTCCCTCCTTTGTGTGGCCTTCTCTGTTGTCTGTTCTCCTCGTCCAATCTATCTTCCTCCTCTTGCCTATCTTCCTCCTCTTCCATAGTGTCTTGGTCTAGAAACTCTAGGGGAGGAAATGGGAACGGGGATAAGTCTAGGGAGTAGGGATTAGGGTAGGAAAATTTAGGGAGATGAGAGAAGGGGTTTTTCATACTCCATACATAGAAATTTAATTAAAAACCAACATTAATCTAAGTATATATTCAACAGTAAGGTATTTCAATGAAATCAGCAGTGAAATTTAATTGAGAAACAATTATATACATAAGAGAAATACCTGGAACACAGTTGATGGTTTTAAATGGTGGCTCTTCTCCCGTGATGCTGATGCTGATGCTGTGGATAGTTAAACAATTCACCGAAACAATCAAGTCCTCCCAGCCAATCCGGGAACAATCCCAGACCCAGAGGATGTCTCCTCTGCCCCCGTGCCCAGATTTCCAAGAAGAACAGAGACTCCTCCTTAGTACAAATTCTTTCCTTTCATCATATCATTTTTTTTTCTAATCAGCCCCCAAGTTTTTTTTCCCCTCCTTCCTTCGAATTAGCTTCCTTATATAAATTTTCCCCACCGCAATTCAACCTCCTCACCGCCTCATCTCCAGCAAGATAAGGTCTTCTTAAAGGATGGTACGATTATCATTTAATGAGTTTTCAGTGGCATTTAAAGAGGAGGTGTGATCTTTGTGTTTATTTAATCTGTTTAGAAGTATACAGCTTGAATTTAGAGTATATTTAAGATTAAGGCTTATGTTATAATATTTAACTCAACTTTGAGTATATGTATGTATTTTAATTAATTTAAAATTTTATTTTAAATTAATTAAATCAGTACAAATATTTTCTTTTCATTAATCCTTTTTATATACTTTATGTTAAATCAATATGAATTTTAATCTGAAACCTTATCATTAATTTCTAACTTAGGTAAGCTTGATATTAGTAGTTTGGTGTACTAGTGCGATGTGTGCGAGGTAGGCAGGTGTAGCTATCAAATGTCTATATCGCACACACGCTAATATCATTGTGTATAACTCAGGAACGGGTTGTTACATACTTCCTTCCTTCAAAAAAACTTTGTCCCGAAGTTCAGGGTTTCATATACTCATATCAATATTGTTTTTTTGTTTGTTTGTTTGTTAAGATTTTCATTTCTGTTTGAATAAGGTAATTTAATTGTTACTTCCCGTCTCATCCGAATCTCCGAACTATTCTAAGATCACCCTATCCTTCCTAATCTCTTCCACTCCCATCCTATCCGTCCTCTACATGAATATGCCATGGCATCAGTTCTACTGATTCATTCATAGACCTCAAATGATATCAGTGTCGATTATATTGACCTGACATGTTTGTAGGCATCTGGCAGTCATCATCACACGTCTAGGGGAGTGTGACTCGCACAGTCCTCCCATGACTCCAGGTATTGGAGGATAAACAGTGGGCAACACCTCCACTCATCCCAGTAGGACCAGGGTCAACACCCTATCATGGGATCTCGGGGAGTCTCAGCTGTTCTTAGAAATCTGTCATCACGTAGATTGCTTCGGTAATCTGTTTTTCTGCATGATACTCATTGGTACATAATCTGCAATGTAAACACTCGTACACATATTACAGCATATGCATGTATATTGTTCATAACCAATTGTTACCCATATAACAATCTCTACGTATTCAAAATACTTTGATATGTATGATATCAATCCTAGAACTTATATATATAAAATAAAATTTGTTCACATAGGTATCCATATGTTCAATAAAATTTCTCATTTTAGATGCTGCTTCTGTTTAGTTCATTCATGTTCTATTTATGATGCATTGCTTTAACCATTTTCAATCTATATACCCATATGTTTCACTTTTCATATTCAAAATGTAGTTACTCTTTTATTTCCTTTCTTTGAATTATATTTGAAATGCAATGAAATAAATTGATTGATATTTTCATCTATAATGTCTAATCTATGATTTCACATTCTTGCAATATTAATTTAAATGACATATTGCATATCGGTGTCTATGCACCAGTAAATTTTAAACAAACAGCATATATCCTGTATCAGTAGAGTGAGGTAGCATTCTAGCTTTATGGGTATACATGTACCAGCAAAGTAAAAACTCATATTTACATAGTGTTTCAAAATGTCAAGTATCAAAATAGAGCAGTCATATACATAAAAGTTTTCAATTCTCAAAATTTAGCATAAGCTGGGGTAATTCTGGCAAAAAGTCTCAGCATCCTTCCAAGTCGCTGATCCAGGACTATACTTGTCCCACTGGACTTTCACTTGGTCTATCCGACGGTTCCTGAGCTGTCGAACCCTATGTTCCAGAATACGTAATGGTTCGGCCGTTAGGGTTCCCTCGTCTGATACCTGCAGTTCCTTCCATTGAAGGTCATGAGATTTATCAGCAATATAATTTCGTAAGGCAGATACATGAAATACATTATGAATTTTGTGCAGGTGGGGTGGCAGTGCAAGACGATAAGCGACAGGTCCAACTTTTTCAAGGACTTCAAACGGTCCTATAAACCGGGGGGATAATTTTGTCCCCCTCCCAAACCGAATGGTGCTCTTATTTGGTCTGATTCAGATGAAAACTTGATTTCCTACCACATAGCTTCTATCTGTCCTGTGAGTGTCCGCATAACTTTTCTGTCTATCCTGAGCCTCTTTTAACCGTTGTCTAATCAGTTTTACCTGATCCTCCATCTCTTGGATCAAGTTGGGTCCAACGATTATTCGATCTTCTAACCTGTCCCAACTCAACGACGTTCTGCAAGGCCTTCTGTATAAAGCTTCAAATGGCGGCATCCCGATTGAACTATGATAGCTATTGTTGTAAGCAAATTCTACCAAGGGTAAGTACTTTTCCCAGCGTGATTGTTGGTCCATAACATACATCCTTAGCATATCCTCGAGTACTTGATTTACCCTTTCTGTTTGTCCATCGATCTCAGGGTGATAGGATGTACTCAAATTTAATTGAGTTCCCAAGGCCCACTGCATACAATTCCAGAACCTTGATGTGAACCGAGGATCTCTGTCGGATATAATTTTCTTAGGTACTCCATGAAATCTGATGATTTCATTTATGAATACCCGAGCTACATCAGCTACTTCATAAGTATCTCTTACTGGGATGAAATGGGCGCTTTTTGTTAATCTATCCACCACAACCAGAATGGCATTATGCTTTTGTTGCGTAAGAGGCAGTCCAACGATAAAATCCATAGAAATTATCTCCCATTTGGTCATAGGGATGTCATGAGGTTGTAAGAGACCTGCTGGGTGACGATGATCAGCTTTTACTTGCTGACATTCAAGGCACCTAGCGACAAATTTGACAATGTCGTTTTTCATGCCTGACCAGAAGAAGAGTCTCTTGGTGTCAGCATACATCTTCTTTACCCCAGGATGTGCACAATATACTGCTCGGTGTGCTTCCTTCAAGATGGTGTTTCGGAGATCTCCACTGTCTGGTATATACATCCTTCCGTGAAATCGTAGAATTCCGTCTTCCTCCAAATCATACCCTTCGAATTTAGGTTCCTTCGAGTGGTTGCTTTCGAGTCCTGACCTTACTTTTAAGTACCAACTATCTCTTACAAGATGTTCAAGCACTTGATTTTTCAAGTTCACCTTGATAGGCACGAGGGAGAATATTCGAGGTCTTCTACTTAATGCATCTGCTACAACATTCTCTTTCCCCTTGATATATGAAATCGCAAAATCGTACTCGCTTAGGAGTTCTCTCCATCGTCTTTGTCTTGCATTCAAGTCTCTCTGGGTGAATAAATATTGCAAACTTTGGTGGTCACTTTTAAGCACAAAGTTTCTCCCCACCAAGTAATGTCTCCACATCTTTAAAGCTAAGACCACCGCGGCTAACTACAAATCATGCGTAGCATAAAGTTCTTCATGGGTTTTTAATTTTCTTGAAGCATATGCTATTACGCCTCCTTCCTGTATTAAAACTGCACCTAGCCCTTGCTTAGATGCGTCGGTACACATAGTAAAGTCTTTATCCATATCTGGTACTCGCAAAATCGGTGCACTAGTCAATAATCGCTTAAGTTCAGAAAAAGCTTTATCACATTCCTCAGTCAATTCATACTTAACACCCTTGCGCTGAAGGTTTGTGATTGGTTTTGCAATTTTGGAGAATCCTTCCACAAACCTTCGGTAGTAACCTGCTAAACCCATAAAACTACGCACCTTATGTGCATTCTTAGGTATCAGCCACTCCTTGATTGTATTTACCTTTTCAGGATCTACAGAAATTCCTTTGCCTGATATGATATGACCTAAGTAATGGATTTCCTTCTGGAAGAAAGCGCATTTGGATAATTTTCCATATAACTTGTGCTCTCTAAGACAAGATAACACTATCCGAAGATGCTCTTCATGCTCCTTCTCATTCTTAGAGTAAATGAGAATATCGTCCAGGAAAACTTGTATAAATTTGTCGAGATATTTGCGGAGAACGCTATTCATAAGGTTCATGAAGACTACAGGTGCATTGGTCAACCCAAATGGCACCACAATGAATTCATAATGCCCGAAACGAGTTCGGAATGCAGTCTTAGAAACATCGCTCTCGCTAATCCTGAGTTGATGATAATCTGATCGCAGATCGATCTTTGAAAATACTGTAGCTCCTTTCATTTGATAAAAAAGGTCGTCAATGTGAGGCATTGGATACCTATTCTTTACCGTGGCCCGGTTCAAATCTCGATAGTCCACACACAGTTATAATGAGCCATCTTTCTTCTTGACAAAGATTACAGGAGCACCCCATGGTGAAACACTGGGTCGAATGTGCCCTAAATCTAACAGTTCTTTAAGCTGTATTTGCAACTCTTGAAGTTCCGAGGCAGTCATTCGGTAAGGAGTTTTAGATATAGGTTCCGTACCAGGTTTTAATTCAATGGTGAGGTCTAGCTCTCTCCTAGGAGGCAGTCCAAGTAGTTCTTTTGGAAAAACATCCAGAAATTCTGATAGAATCGGATATTGATCTAAGGAAGGCCCTTTTTCTTTTCTTACCATTTGAACGGCATACACTTGACAACCCTTCCTCAAGCATTGCTTCATCTGCATGGCTGAGATGAAACGCAAGGATACCTTTCTCTTAATACCTTGAATTTGGATTGTCTCACCCATATCGTTTACGCAAAGTATTGTTTTCCCGGAACAATCTACCAATGCTCGATGAGATTCTAACCAATCCATTCCTATCACCAGGTCGTAAGTACCTAGGGCTGTGACATATACTTTTAGTTTGGTCAAACAGACTTCTAGATCAACTTTGCAATCTTCCACACACAATTCTACCGATTGAAGGTCTCCTGAAGCCATTTCTACCTGTCTAAAATCGTCTTGTTTGCAAGCTGCCAACCCACATTTATTCAATGCATAAGATGAAATAAAACTATCAGAAGCTCCAGTGTCAAATAAGATTTTGAGTTTTATTCCATTGATTGTACCTGAAGATTTTACTACCGTGGATTGATGCGCTGCTTGGTTGTTGTTGACGACAACATGGATTTTGTGATTGCTTTGAGCATCTGATGCCGGTTCTTTTCCTGTTCGCTGAGAGTTCTCCGGACAATCCCGTCGAAGATGGGGTCCTCCACATCTCCAACAGTCCACTCGGGTTGGTCCTTTTGCGTTTGACTGAGAAATCCCCGACCAAGAGCTCTGTCCCCTGGTGCTGCTTCCTCTCCCATTCCTTCCTCGATTACCAGTTCCTCGAGACCTCCACGCACTGTTGTTTGAAGACCCGGAAGCTATTGCGTTTATGGTCCTGGGAGCTCCTGCCCCCGCTCCTCTTGGGGTAAACCTGTTACCATAAGGAGGTGGTCTCGAGTTATTTCCTCGGAAGAAATTTCGGGGAGTCTTTCCTGTAAATGCCTGCGGTATTGATTCAGCTGGCCTGAAATCCTTTTTTATCCCCAGATGTTCTTCTGCATAACGAGCACATTCAACTGCCTCCGCCACCGTCGGTGGCTTCCACATTCTTACCATGGCTCTGATCCGAGGATTTAACCCAAATACGAAACGCTCGGCTTGGCGTTCATCCGTGTCTAGATAAGGAACATATTTTACAAGTTCCATGAACGTTATCTCGTATTCTTCCACGGTTTTACCCCCTTGGGTTAGAGTATGGAAGACTCCGGCTTGCTGCTCCTGAAAGAAAGGCGGTAAGTATTTCGCACGGAATCGGTCCACAAACAACTCCCAAGGGACGGTATCTGAAGTGAGATGCAACTATTTTTCCATATTCCCCCACCAAATCAGAGCATTCCCCCTGAGTTGGAATACAACGATCTTTGTTTTAGACATTGAAGAATATTCTCTTAATGCGAAGCATCTGATCATCCCTTCCAACCATGCTTCGGCATGTTCTCCAGCTCGTCCTCCAGAGAATTCCGGGAGTTTAATCTTCTGCATTTTCTGGGAAATATCTTCTCTGTGAGGTTTGTCATCAAAATCCTTCGGCCTTTCTGAATGTCTTTCTTCTGACTGACGTCGCTCCTCCTTGTTTGTAATATCCCCAAAGGGGAATAACCAGTAATAAATAGAAATACACCAAACAGATATAGAAAATATAAGTCTGAACCAGATCAATGAATAATTACACATAGTGTGCCATAAAACTGCGCCATTTTATTAATCTGAAAGTACATAGAGAGGAGTACAAGAAAATCAGAGTAAGTGCACCTATCCTTGCCCTAGGCAAGTGGAGACCCTCTCAACAGAATAATGGCTGCAACAATGACAGCGTCCTAGCTGCTCTGAAGGCTGAAGACTGGAAAACAGCTGATCTCAACTCCAAAACCCTCTCCAATGGAAAACGTTGTCTCTGCTAGTGACAGCGCAGAAACAGATGAAGCACTGGGCACCAAGAACTCCAGACCAATAGATCAGCCACTGAAGGCTAGAAAAACGCTGTTGAGCCCTCTCACACAAGCCTGCTCCTCAGATCAGCGTCCTACCTGATGGATCTGACTCCTGAATGCTCAGATCTGCTGGATCTGAATCCTCCAATCAGATCTGCGTCCTATCCCTCCTGATCTGCGTCCTCCTATATCAGATCTGCCACCAAACCTTCAGATCTGTGCTGGATCTGACAATATCTCTTCAGATCTGCAGCCTCCAAGGCTGGATCTGATGTTATCTCTTCAGATCTGGGCTAGATCTGCCAATATCTCCTCAGATCTACAATCTCCCAAGCTGGATCTAGTGCTGTACCTTCAGATCTGCAACATACAAAACCAGATCTGCAAGTATCTGCTCAGATCTACCCTCTCCAAGGCTAGATCTATCAATATGCCTTCAGATCTGCAACCTTCTCTTCAGAAATGGACAGCGTCCTCCCTCACAAACTGATCAGCGTCCTTCCTCCTCTTGGATGTCATTGCCACTGGTTCAAAGGGCCCTTCCTTAGATAGCCCTCACTCTTCTAACTCCGATCGTCCTTAATAAATGCCCAGAACAGCCCTTCTCCTCCACACTCCTCGAATCACAGCCCACATTATGATATTTCTCCTCCTCGCATTTGTTTGTGAACCGTCGTCGCTTTGCTACCGGAACCGAAAAGTGTACTCGGACAAACCTTACTAGGGCGGGCACTCGAAGTCCCCCGAAGCCAAGGGTGAAACCAGAAATAACCTTACCAGGGCAGGCACTCGAAGTCCCCCGAGGCTAAGGGTGAGATCTCCGACCGGAGACACTCGTGCACTAAACAGTGCTGCAGACCGACTAAACAACCGGCGTGCTGAAGTACTTTGACCTGCGCAGTTTACCTTGGGTCAGCGTGAGGCCTCCCCTCATATACGTGTGGACCCCCAAGGCCCCTTCTTTAAGTTATAACGTTAATCAACTAGGAAAACACTTTATTTTATAAAGTGAGGTGACTAAAGTGAGGTGACCCCTCTTATTTCTCACTTTATTTATTATTTCTAACTAAAGCGGCAGAATTAGACAAAAATGAAATATTCCAATTAGCGAGGCTAATTGGGAATATTACAGTCTCCCCCGGCAAAACGTTGCTTGTCCTCAAGCAACTGAAGTGATGGATGCTGTAAAGTCTGCTCGCTCTCCCAAGTGGCATCCTCATCCGGCAAAAATTGCTTGTTCTCAAGCGATACTTGAACAAGCTTACTCTCTAGCTGATGCTCCCTGCCGATACTGCAAAATGTGCCTGGGTCCCACCGAAACCTTTCTGTCTCCTGCATCACCCTGATATGAAGGGATATCTCAATGCCAGGATCCCAAACTGGCCTCTCATGGTACCAGCCAATCAATAGTCCTCCCGGATCCCATCGCCACTGTGGCCAATAATAGCCCAAGTCCCATGGCTCGGACTGCTCACTGCCTCTGGCTATGACTAAAGACCATGACTGTTGCTGCTCTGCATCTATGAATGTGTAAGTTGGCCCATCAACTGTGAACCAACTCATCACCCCTCTCCAATCAAGGCGTGGAGTCGGAAATATAATGAAGAATATCTCCCTCCTGTGGATCCTCCATCTCCAAGCAATCATCCAGAAAAAATGAGCCACCTCCCAACAAGGAAACTCCCAAAAATCTCCTTCCACCTCAAGCTCTGGTAATGAAGGTGGGCTGAAAATATGAACTTGGCAAGCATCATAGCTTACCCCATGCTGTCCTTCTCTCCACTCATGACAAGTGTAGAGTCTATGCTGATCCTGGGCTGCAAAATCATTGCCCTCCAATGGCAAAGTGAAAAGCAATCCACCATAGAAGGTTCCTCCATCAATGAAGAACAAGCTGGCCCAAAACAAACCATCCATGAAGAATATGACATGGTCATCATGGATCACCCTAATGAGATGTTTGCTGAAGGTGTTACATGAGGATACATAATGCAAACAATCCCTCACAAGGATACAGCGCAGTCTCATCCACTGCAACCTCAGAAAATCGCATGGCAAGCAATGTACAAGACCCATCACATCTACTAATGGATAGTAAATGGCTGAATATGACAACAACATAGGTCCAAACACTCGCCCATGGCAGTACAATGGATAAATATCAATCTCATGGCCCACATCAAAAGAGAACGCATACATAGTAGTGGTGGCTATGCCTCCTCCCATGCTCCCATTAGAACATGTAGTGCAGAAATTGTGAGAATTTTTCCCACTCACGGACACATCCAGCTCATGTGTCTCCCTCATAATCAAGCCTCCCATACAAATCTGACCATATGCTGGAAGTAAGATGATACGTGGATCCATAAATGAGCCCTCCATAGTGTTTTGGCATGCTATGAAGAAGAATGAACCATGTGCTGCAAGAAGATAATCCTCCTTATGCTCGGAAACCCAAGTCAAGAAGGATATGCCATAGATGTCTCTATCATCGTTACTTCTTGTAAGTGCAACAAATATGAAGTGATCCTGGGACCTATGGGTTACAGATCCACCATATCTCTGCTGCACACACTGCATCCATAATGTTCTGCTCCAAGGTGACAACGCTGTGAGCTCATGCGAATAAGCTCCCGTCAATACAAGACTCTGTTCTTTGACATGCTCCTTGTCAAAGATTCCTCTAATAATGCTGCAATAAATATGGAATACCTTCCAAGATGGAAGTGCTTCCCAATCATCATCAAAGACCAAGGGGATAGTGCCATCCCCTCTTCCTACAACATCATACAAAGTGTGAGAGCAAATCTGCCCTTGCTCTCCTAGGAACAAACCAAGCAACAAGACATTGTGTTGCCTCTCCATACCTCCATCAAACAACTCATGTGATGAAGACACAATGAATGATATGAGTAACACATCAACACCATGCATCCATACTCTATGCTGCTCAATGATGCAAGTATCCATCCATCTTTCCCCCATCCTCCTACTCTTAGGAAGAGAGTTTGCCAAGTGATGGCCAAACTCTTTCAAGAGTAACCAGTGCAGCCAAGCCTCCTGCTGCCTGGTGTCATAGATCTGCAAATAGCCTCCTAGCTCCTTGCTCATCAACCACATCCACTCAATACATTGTGGATGCCTCCTTCTCCTCATCCTGGTACTCCTCCCATGAGGGCTACCATCCTCCCAAATCAAATTTCTGATTTTGCACTTCATGGGATTTTGAAGTATACTCTTCTCAAGGATCAATGAGACCCTATCAAGAATCGAATAGGTGGTAGGCAAAAACCTCCCAGCATGATGTGTATGGCTCGAGGGATGTCCAACACAAGCATGAGAGATGTTATCCATCCGAAGATGTCCTCCATCTTCTATCTGCTCTTGTGAGAAGGGAACCAAATCATTGTGTTCCATAGCCTGCTCCACCGAGTACCAACTCAAAATCTCTCGCCATCCAATCTCAACACGTGGCTGCTGTATCCTGTGCAACTCTGATCGTCTCATACCACCATCCAAGTCAACATATGAGACCTAACTAGGTGGCTTTGCCTCTCTCTCTCCAACGGAAAGAGATGACCCAACAACACTACTAGTCCCATCCATGCATACCTGAAGGGGAATGATCTGATGCTGCAATGTGCCCTCAGGTTGTACCATCAGGGAATCCAGTTGTTCCCCAATGCGGACCAACTTGGTCGCCGACTGGGCACAAGTCACTCTCATGCCCTCCAGCTCCTGGTCCTGCAACAAAATGGTCTCTCGTACTGACGCGGCCTTCTCCCTCAAAACTCGAAGGTCCGTCCGAAGCCGATGATACCGCTGTCTGCGACCATCATCCGATACCTCTGTATCCCCTAGTGCCTCATCGATAATGGATATATCTCCTGATACCTCACCCATCTGTCGTGTGCTGCTACCATCCGAAGACTCGGACACGGCTCCAGTCATCACCTCAATAGATGGCTCTACCGGGGTAGGCTCTATCTCCTCCACTACGATATCAACCGGCACGGTCAAGGAAGTCTCTAATGATGGTGAATCCTGTGTCACACTAGGTGCATCCTCGAACTCCCTACAATCCTGTGTGTCCTCCCTGTGTCTCACTAGGTGTAACCTCAGACTCTCTGCAACCCTGTGTTCCCTCATCCTCTTCTCCACTGCTCTCGGAGAAGACCTCAATGAAGTGTGCCTTCCCTGCCGTACACCTGTGTCCTTGTGCCCATGGCTCCCGGCAAGTGAAGCACACCCGCTTCCTCCTCAGCTCTCTCCTGGTCTCATCATCAAACTGCCCTTGTCCAGGATTCGCCTTGGGAGGCGGAGTCCTCGTGTCCTTACCCTTAGGCTGAAAGGCCTGTCTCTGGGGATAAGGTGTCCGAGTCCTGGGTAAGACATCCTGTAAGTCCCGAATCTTGCTGATGGCATCCTGAAGGGTAGCCGGTCTGTTTGACAGGACTAGGCTACGAAGTGGCTCTGACAGCCCTTCCACAAACAAGCCAACCATCCGAGCTACAGATAAATCAGGTACCATCACCGAAATCCTCAAGAAGTCTGAAATGTATGTCTCTGCACTCCCAGTCTGTTTGAGCTTGATCAGCTCACCAAAATACTGATCCGGATCCCTCCTGTCAAAGTGCTCTACCACCCTGGACTTTGCCGAGCTGGGCAAATGAAATCCACTAGCTGCACGGTGGTCATCATGGTGGTATCCGCGCCCCTTGTGCTGGTGCCGCTCAGGGGGTTTGATACCGCATCGAAACTGGAAGTAGAGCTCCCAGGGGAAAGCATCCATGAATGCCTGACCCATGCTCTGCCAATCTGCAAAAACGGCTGCATATCGAGCTGGACTCACATCTCCTGCCATACTGCTGCTTAACTTCGACCTTCGATTTACCCACTGAAAACTACTCGGAAAATTCTAGGAATTTGGAAAAGTGATCCTCGCCCAAAACCCAGAAAAACCCAGAAAACGTTTTTCCTAATTCCAAACTTCAAAATTTGACCCTTTTTATTTTGGCCCTTTTTCAAAGCGCGTTTACGGAATTACCCGCCCACTATTGCTGCAGCCATGATTTTAAAATAAAACTACGGGGCCGAACGAGTATGTACGTACCCGCGTTTGTAATATCTAGGGAGTAACCCCGATAATAAACGAAATATGCCGAACGGATATAGAAAGTGCAATGCGCCCGAACCGGATCACGAATAATGACACATGAATTCCGAGAAAAGCGAGCCATTTTATTAATGCGGAAAGTACACATAGAGGGAGTACAAGAAAAATCGAGGAGGTAGTGCACCTATCCTTGCCCTAGGCAAGTGGAGACCCTCTCAATCAGAATAATGGCTGCAACAAGGACAACGTAATGAACTGAAGACCTGGAAAATGGCTGATCTCAAGCTGCAAACCCTCACCAAAAGAAAACGCTGTCTCTGCTAGTGACAGCGCAGAAATAAGTGAGGCACAACTCACCAAACCTCCTGACAGATAGATCAGCTGCTGAATGCTAGGAAAACGCTGTTGAGCCCTCTCACACAAGCCTGCTCCTCAGATCAGCGTCCTACCTGGTGGATCTGCCTCCTGAATGCTCAGATCTGATAGATCTGAAGCCTCCAATCAGATCTGCGTCCTATCCCTCCTGATCTGCGTCCTCCTATATCAGATCTGCTACCAAACCTTCAGATCTATGCTGGATCTGACACACATCTTCGCATCTCACTTAAGGCCGGATTCGATGTTATCTTCTTCTCGCATCCGGACTAGACCGTCAATATCTCCTCGCACCGCAATCTCCTGCCGGACGAAAAGAACCTCCGTATCTGCACATAAAACCAGACCGCAATTATCTCGCATCTACCCTCTCCAAGGCCGGATTCGAAGTTCATGAATCGTATCCGCAACCCTCTCTTCGTAACGGACAGTCCTCACCCCGGCATCGACCGCCGTTCTTCCTCTCCTCCCCGGAGCGCGTTTCCTCGTCGTATCCGGGATCGCGCTCTCCCCGGGACAGCCGCCCTCACCTTCCCCCGATCCGCTCGCCGCCCTCTCTCCTCGGGCGGAGACACAGCCGTCCTTCCTTCTCCGAACCGCAAAACACAAGAGGGCTTTCTCCCTCTCTGCATTTGCACCGTAATCCGCCGCTACCTCACAACGTGTTCCAGACAGAACGAACAAACCCGCTAGGCAGGCACTCGAAGTCCCCCCGAAGCTAAGGGTGAAACCAGAAATAACCTTACCAGGGCAGGCACTCGAAGTCCCCCGAGGCTAAGGGTGAGATCTCCGACCGGAGACACTCGGTTGCACTAAACAGTGCTGCACACCGACTAAACAACCGGCTGTCGGCGGCATGTGTGATAGTTGCACAGTCAGACTTCAAAATATGCAGAAGGTCTCAAATAGTAGAACCTCTCCTTTTATAACATCAAACTCCCTCCAAAACTTAACTCTCCCTGGATCTGCGCAGTTTACCTTGGGTTAGCCTGATGCCTCCCCCATCATATCCACGTGGACCCCCAAGGCCCCCTCTCTAAGTTACAACGTCAATCTACTAGAAAAAAGAACACTTTATTATAAAGTGAGGTGACTAAAGTGAGGTGACCCCTCTTATTTCTCACTTTATTTATTATTTCTATCTAAAGCGGCAAAATAAAGCAAAAATGGAATATTCCAATTAGCAAGGCTAATTGGGAATATTACATGTCACTACTAAGAATGTACAATGAAAATAAATGTTTAAAGTTTTAAAGTTCAAACTTTAAACCATCCTGAAGTTCCAACTATGAATACCGAATATTGAAATAAAACTTAAAAGTCACGTCTGATACATCAAGAGTCAAATTTTTTAATATTTATAGAGTCAAGACTTAAGTCTAAGATATCATATTATATCAAGATTCAAAATAAAGTTCAAACTGAAGTCTACAACTGAAGTCTGAAACAGAAATTTAAAAGCAAATAAGTTAATAACATAACATATGAATATGAAATGATATCATCATAAATGAGCATAATTACTCAAGGTAATTCCCCACTCATCTCTGCATCCAGCTGCTACATGAATATATCAGGATCAACCATGTCACCATCAATCAGAATCACTTGCATTCTCAAACATGCTAAGTGGCACACCAACCAACCCCATCTGTATCTCATCAAGTGTCTCCTTCATATCTACTTGTGCATCATACTCTGGATCAACATCCCATCGTGTTGTTGGTCCCTTCAAATACTCAGGTGTCTTCCTATGCTCAAGACGTAGGGCACAGTGCACAGCAACTAACTTCTCAGCTCTTTTAGAGGTAAGCATGTTCCTCGTGATAGAGTGGATGAAGCTATATGTGGATTAATTCCTCTCTGTTGTAGAGGAACTAGCAATCTGAGACAACAAACGCATAGCTAGTTGTTTGAGCTCTGGAGCACCATCCCCATTCATCCTCCACCAACCAATCGGGTCATCTTGGGCTAGATCTATATGATCTACCCAAGAACCACGTGTGTTGAAGGGGCCACTAAGAGATGCAAACTGAACGGCCCCCCCCTCCTCCCCCCCACTGTACATCTTTGCAATTGCAGTTAGGAAGCCATTCTTTACCTCTAGATCATCAATAGGAGGCACTCTCCCAAGCCTTTCAACATACCATTTTAGGTTTAATGCATATGCTGCCATGTGCAAAGGTGTGTTCATGCGATCCCACCTATACTGAAAGATGGGTCAAATATGGGATGTATAGAACTCTAATGAGGGCTCTCTTTGTTGAATGCCTACCTTCACATGGCCCAACATGCTATCAAAGGTCTCATAGATTTCTCCAAGACTAGGAGCATCTGAATCAGTGTAACGAATGACCTCCACAATAGGACCCAAGAATGACACCAAATAAGAACAATTTTCCCACCAATCATTGTCCAACACCTGAAGCCTGACCTTCCTCCCCGGTTCTGTCTTTGATTCTGACCACCTTCCCCACTCTGAACTCACAACCAAGGATTGCAGTGGTGCTTGTACCTCTAGCATCCTCTCCAATAAGAGGAAATAGCTATCATATCTAGTATCGGTGGGCTTGAGGAATTCCTTCCATGTGTGAGCCCTGTACATGGCCAAGGAGGTGTCGTGGTTGCAGATAAACATTTGCACATCTCTAGCAGCTGTCACCAAATCTGATATCCACTGAATTTTTCCAATGTCCTTCAATGCATTATTGAGTGCATGCACACAACAAGGAGTCCAAAAAATATGTTGATACCGGTCTTGAATCAATAACCCAACTGATCTACAAATTGTTGTTGCATCTGTCACAACCTGCACCACACTATCAGCCCCAACATCCTCTATAGCTTCTTGAAGAAGCTCAAATTGGAAAGATACATCCTTGCACTTTCCATAACAATCAAGAACTTTAAGAAAGAATGGGTGTTCTACAGATGTCACTATGATGTTGATTAGTGGGCGTTTTCATATGTCAGTGCATCCATTCATATCAATAGAGCAACCAAACCTCAACCATGTTTGTCTCCTCTCTTTTTGTACAAAAATTTTGGACACTTGTCTATCTAAAATTGTTGTTCTTAGCTTATGTTCTCTGGGTGGTACATATGAAGGCCTTATTTTTGCAATTGCTTGGACCGTTTCCTTGTAATAAGGTGAACGAACAACATGGAAGGGAATTCCATTGGCAAAAAGAAATTTTCCAATTGCATCATCTGTATCATCTCGATCTAGAACATTGTACATCCCAAACATTGTAGCACCCATTGCAGAAGAACGAGATGCACCAGTAGAACCCTTTGTCTTTCTTGATGAAGCACTGGATGGAGGCATATTTGTGCATGCATCAACATTTTTGCTAGAAAGCAGTGTTTTTCTAGTGGCTGCCCTTTCTAGCCTCCAAAGTTGCTCTCTTTGAGTTGGATTCAGGTTCTTTGAGGGACACATATTGACTCCTTTACCTGTAATATCCAAAATATGTTGCTTCACCTTGGTATAGCTGCCAACAAAGTGATGTCCACAAATATTGCAGACCCAATCACGTGAGCCACCACCAACTTGTAATGTTCCAAATTTTTCTTCAATAAATTGGAACATTAAATTTTGTCTAAACTCATTTAGGAGATGAATAATTGGGTAAGGAGGCCCAAAGATAATAAAAACATAAATAAAATCCCTCTAATATGAAAAGGTATCAGCCATGGAACCAAATTTCACACCCTCATGTGTGAAAGGAGATATTTGCAAAGAGGTTTGACCAAGTCAACCAACGCAGGGTATGAGTTGGAAAGCACTACATAGGAGGGAAGCCTCTAGAGGAAGGGAAGCTTCTAGAGGAAGGGCCCATGAGGAGTCTCCAATTGCTATATAAATGGAGGGGAGGAGAGCTATTTCCATTCATGCATATGTTTATGATATTGAGTTGGTCATTTCGACTTCTTGAGCACGCTGGTTGTTTAAGTAGTCTACAACACTTTTTAGTGCACCGAGTATCTCCGTTCGGAGATCTCATGCTCAGCCCCGGGGGACTTCGAGTGCCTACTCGGGTGAGGTTTTCCTATCGTTATTTTGGCTCAAGACCGAAGCATCATCCTCCAGGACAGCGTTATTGCTACAGCAGCATAATACTGTGTTGTACGGTGTTGCTGTGGAGACTCCACAACACCTCTTCCATTGCTTGTTTTTCAGAGGGGGAGTATTTCTTGCCTTTGGAGGATCAGTTTGGAAGCTTGAGAGCTTATTTGAAGATCTTGGCATGGGGCCAACACATATTATTTCCCCTACTGCACAGTTTTCTCCGATAGCTGCGTTATTTTCATAGTGCATTTGTTGCGGGGTTTTGCAGATTGATTGGAGGGTGGGACCTCAAGTGTAAGGATCAGCCTTCCACTTGGAGATCCATTGGAGGAGGTTTACTTTAGATGGTTTCATCTTATTCAACCTTCTCTACGTATTTCTAGTTCCGGAGTTGCCGTAGCTACCCAGCTACTCTAGCATTTTTGCCATTTTGTATGTTTTAGCAAATCGTTTGGAGGATTGATGTATTTTTGCTTATAAGGGTTAAAACTTTTCTAACCTCATTTATCTGAGCTGATATTGTCATATTCAGTCATTTTTAATGCAGATTTGCAATAGACTGGGTTATTTTCTGCAGTCCTACTTTTGGTACATGTAAATTGCCAAAAACCCTTACCGGGTGTTCTTGTCTTGTGTAAAAGGGGTTAAACCTATATTTATCTAATATTTGATCAATATAAGATATATATCAGTCATCTACCATCTCTTTCTGTAGCAACCCTAGTGGGAATTACGCTCTCATAGTATTCAGAAATTTATGTTTAGCAAAGTCATGGGAAATTAGGGTTTTCTAGACTAGTCGGGAAAGGAGGAACTATTTAACTCAGCTAGAATGCTTATTTTAAGCTGAAATTCGGAGAATAGGTCCCTCATGACCTAAGATATCAGATAAAACCATCCCCATCCCCTGGTTTTACGCAAATTTCTGATATTAAGCTTTTTAGTGCATAATTTTTTGATTTTCCCCATCCTTTGGATTGTAAATCTGAATTAAAGGGGCTGATGTAGTTCAATATGATGTATTTATGTTCCTCACACCTACTCTAAGATTATTCATCATAGCAAGTCCATTATACAGTTGATGTCTTGCTAAATCCCTGATTTTGGGATATTACAGTGGTATCAGAGCATAGTTCTGGCTCAGCCTGTGGAGCTAGTTATCTACGACACCGGAAGAGAAACCGTGGGGAAATTTTTCTATGAAAAAATAGGCTAGGCGGAATATTACCCACCAGAGGCCGTAGAGGTGACAAATATGGGGATCTCACAACAGTGTTACCAGCATTCACGAACTTTCAGTAGGCCAAACAGGATCAAAATGCCTAAATTCTTACCTCCAGTAACGAGTGAGGAAGGGAGGTAGCATGATCATATACCCTTTGGAGACTATTTCCGTAAATGGCAGTCCATGGGGGAAGACTTCAGAGCAGCTTTTCCTTTCAAAGATTACTGTCAGCTCAGGCAGGATGAAAGTGAATGGAACAATGGGGGATCTAGCATGCAGAGTTCAAAGTTGCAGCATAC
Source organism: Pinus albicaulis (assembly GCA_034641835.2). Taxonomy (NCBI): domain Eukaryota; kingdom Viridiplantae; phylum Streptophyta; class Pinopsida; order Pinales; family Pinaceae; genus Pinus; species Pinus albicaulis. The sequence goes on from CM076578.1 coordinate 1,332,551,480, forward strand.
CACTGGGAGGTCACATTTTCCCATGTATGAGGGACCCACTGATCCTTGCGAGTCAAAGCCCAAGAATATCAAAACATTGAAAAATATGAGTTTATTCTCATCTATTTTCAGATCCAGAGGAAATGCATCCACCTTTGAGGAGGTCAAGAAGATTGAAGAAAAAGAAGAGGAAGTACCATGCACTTCCTATTCTCATCAAGAAGAAGATATTGAGCATGGAAGATACTTGGATCATCAGATCCTCAGTGATTACCTTGTTGAGTATAGATCTCAACCTAGAGCCTTTAGGGAGACTCTAGATTTTCGTCATTTCATCCAGCTGAAGGAAGAGAAGAGACCATGTAGCAGAAAAGAAATCAAAGGCAATAGATTTCTGTTGTCTACCTTTGATGGGTCATCTAATGCAAAAACTTGGGTGAGAAAGTTGGAGGCATTTTTCCTACTACATCTTGTAGCAGGGAAAGAAGCTGTTGAAATCTCAGCGCTGCAGTTGGAGGGTGAAGCCTATGATTGGTGGTGCAGCCACTTGAGCCATGCAAGGGTGAAGACTTTTGCAGAGTTCACTCAAAGTTTGATCCAAACCTTTGATGGAGAAAGAACAAAGAAAGAAGAGATCACATCACCTCTTGAGGAGGCTTGTGATAACGTTGTCCCACTCATGGAGGAGCAGCCACATGCGTCAACAGTTGGGGCAGCCAACACTTTTGAGGAAGGGACTCTTGTAGCCCTACAAGAAGTTCCAAATGCACATCAAGGTATGAAAAGATTTCCACATTCCATTGTTGTAGCAAATTCTTTTGATCAATGTGGAGATTTACTTTTGCATGACCAAGAGTCAAATCTCATTGCTACTATAGAGCAGCTTGGTTGCACTGCGCTAGGCAACATGGAAACACTCAAGAAGGAATCAAACCATCATTCTCATGAGCCATTGTTGGATTTTACATCACATTGGAGGTTGGGGTTTGAAGCCTTGAATATTGATGGTAGACATCTTGGAGTAAGAAACCTTTTCTCCCTTTAAGATGACACTTTCTCAATGAGCTCTTCTCAGCTCAAAGAGGAACTTCTACTTTCAGATCCAAGACCTCATTGGTTTTGGAAGACTATGGATGAGAGGGAGGTCTCAAGGAGAGATCTCATTGGAGATGCACTTCGACACACCATGGAATGCAATGCTTTTCTTCCCTTCTCACAAGAGCAGATAGAAGATGGAGGACATCTCAGGATGGATAACATCTCTCATGCTTGTGTTGGACATCCCTTGAGCCATACACATCATGATGGGAGGTTTTTTACTACCACCTATTTGATTCTTTATAGGGTCTCATTGATCCTTGAGAAGCTTACATTTCACAATCCCATAAAGTGCAAAGACAGGAATTTGATTTGGGAGGATGGTAGCCCTCATGGGAGGAGTACCAGGATGAGGAGAAGAAGGAGGCATCCATAGGTGATTGAGTGGATGTGGTTGACGAGAAAGGAACTAGGAGGCTACTTATAGATCTATGATACCAGGTAGAAGGAGGCTTGGCTGCGTTGGTTACTCTTGAAAGAGTTTTGCCATCACTTGGTAAACACTATTCCTAAGAGTAGGAGGATGGAGGAAAGATGGCAGGATACTTGCATCATTGGAAAAGCGGCTTATAGAGTATGGATGCATGATGTTGATGTGTCTTCATCACATGAGTTGTATGATGGAAGTATGAGGAGGCATCAAAATTCTTTGTTGCTTTGCTTGGGAGAGCGAGGCGTTGCTCTCACACTTTATGATGTTGCGAGGAGGAGGGGATGGCACTATCTCCTTGGTATTTGATGATGATTGAGCACTTCCATCTTGGGAAGTATTCCACATTTGTTGCGGCATCATTGGAAGAATCTTTGACAAAGAGGAGCATGTTAAGGGCACATGGTTGTATGTGGAGCTTATTTGCATAAGCTCCTGTTATTTACGTCACTTTGGAGAGCGAGAGACTTATGGATGAAGTGTGCCCAACGGAAATATGGTGGATCCATAACCCATAGGTCCGGATCACTTCATATTTGTTGCACTTGATGAACAAAAGAGGAGGTAACGATAGTAGAGACATCTATGGCATATTCTTCTCGACTCGGGTTTTCAAGCGTAAGAAGGTATCTTCTTACTGACATAGTTCCATTCTTCTTCATAGCATGCCAAAACACTATGGAGGACTCATGTATGGAACCATGTACCATCTTAATTCAGCCATCATGGTGAGAAGTTTGTTTATACATTCAGCCCAGTTTTCACACTCTTACCATTGTTATCGGTCACATTACTTCAGAGGGCAGCTTGTCAAATTGCTCCATGAATTGTGGGCCAATCTACATGATGGAGGCAACCATCTCTTTTGTGGCCTTGGGCAAATGTTTGTCACCACATGTATGTTCGATTCTTTGCATTATATCATGTATCATATAAAGACATGCATGATTAACCATGTAAAAAACATTTTTCCATGTATTTTTATCAAGCAACAACATGCATGCACTTGCTATCACCCCTGCGAGAAAGTTGTTGGTAGCTTCTTGCATCATATAACCTTCGGCATTTTTCTTCCTTTTCTTTCTTGATCATGTCTCCATTTCTTGATATAGATCATATTTGTATGGGAGGCTTGATTATGAGGGAGACACATGGCGGATGTGCGTGAGTGGGAAGAATTCTCACAATTTCTGCACTACATGTTCTAATGGGAGCATGAGAGGAGATATGGCCACCATAGCCAAATATTTTTTCTCTTTTGAGGTGGGCTATAAGATTTATATTCATCCATTTTATAGCCATGGGAAAGTGCTTGATCATGCATTATTGTTGTTACATTCAACCATTTACTATCCTTTAGTAGATGTGATGAAACACGGACATTGCTTGCCATGTAATTTTCTGAAGTTGCAGTGGATGACCTTTGCGTTGTATCCTTGTGAGAAATTGTTTCACATCATGTATCATCATGTAAAATGTTGACAACCCTCTCATTAGGATGTTCCATGATGACCATGTCCTATTCTTCATGGATGGATTGTTTTGGGCCAACTTCTTCTTCATTGTTGGAGGAGCCTTCTTTGGAGGATTGTTCTTCACTTTGCCATTGGAGGGCAATAATTTTGCGGCCCGGGATCGGCTTCACTCTACACTTGTCATGAGTGGAGAGAGGACGGCATGGGAGTAGCTATGGTCTTCAGTTCGATTTTCAGCCCACCTTCATTCTTTGGGGCTTGAGGTGGAAGGGAGATTTCTGAGTTGTGTGGGAATTGGCTCATTTTGTTTGGATGGTGCTTGGGATGGAGGATCACATGAGGGAGATGTTCCTCATTATATTCCAGACTCCATGCCTTAAGTGGAAGTTACAGTTCTATCTTGTAGTTTCTTGGGGCAAGCAACATTTGGAAGGGGAGAATTTGTAATGTTCCAAATTTTTCTTCAATAAATTGGAACATTAAATTTTGTCTAAACTCATTTAGGAGATGAATAATTGGGTAAGGAGGCCCAAAGATAATAAAAACATAAATAAAATCCCTCTAGTATGAAAAGGGATCAACCATGGAACCGAGATTTCACACTCTCATGTGTGAAAGGAGATATTTGCAAAGAGGTTTGACCAAGTCAACCAACGCGGGAGTATGAGTTGGAAAGCTACATGACAATGTAGGGCTTCTAGAGGAAGGGCCCATGAGGAGTCTCCAATTGCTATATAAATGGAGGGGAGGAGAGCTATTGCCATTCATGCATATGTTTATGATATTGAGTTGGTCATCTCGACTTCTTTTGAGCACGACTGGTTGTTTAACTAGTACGCGGCTTGTTTAGTGCACGCGGAGTGTCTCCGTTCGGAGATCTCACCCTAAGTACTGGGGACTTCGAGTGCCTACTCGGGTGAGGTTGTCCCATCATTATTTTGGCTCGAGGCCAGGCATCATCCTCCGGGACGGCGTTATTCTTTGCGGCGGCATAATCTTGTGTTGTAGGGTGTTGCGTGGAGACTCCACAACACCTCTTCCATTGCTTGTTTTTCGGAAGGGGGAGTCTTTCTTGCCTTTGGAGGATAAGTTTGGAAGCTTGGGCTTTATTTGCGGAAGTGTGGCATCGGGCCAACACATATTCTTTCCCCTCTTTGCGCGGTTTTCTCCAATAGCGGCGTTATTTTCATAGTGCATTTCTTTGCGGGGTTTTGTAGATTGATTGGAGGGTGGGATCTCAAATTTTAAGGATCGGCCTTCCACTTTGGAGATCCATTGGAGGAGGTTTACTTCGGATATTTTCATCTTATTTGAAAGCCTTCTCTACGTATTTCTAGTTCGGAGTTGCCATCAGCACCCCTTGACTACTCAGGCATTTCTACTCATTTTGTATGTTTTAGCCAATCCTTTGGAGGATTGATGTATTTTGCTTATAAGGGTTGAGATTTTCTCCCTAATTTATACGAGCTGATATAGTCATATTCAATCATTTTTAATGCGAGTTTTAGTAGACCTCATTATTTTAAGTCCTACTTTTTTGGTACATGTAAATTGCAAAAACCCTTGCGGAGATGTCCTTTTCTTTGTGTGTAAAAGAGGTTAAACCTCTATTCCATAACTATTTGATCAATATAAGCTACATATCAGTCATATTCCATCATTTTATGTATCAACCCTAATGGGAATTATGCTCTCATAGTATTCATAAATTTACGTTTAGCAAAGTCATGGGAAATTAGGGTTTTCTAGGTAGTCGGGAAAGGAGGAACTATTTAACTTGGCTAAGAATGCTTAGTTTGAGCTGTCCAGACATAGGTCCCTCATGACCTAGAGATATCCAGATCAACCTTCCCCATCCCATTTGTTTTTTTACGCAAATCTGATATGCAAAGCTTTTTAAATTTTCAATTCTTTGATTTTCCCCATCCTTTGGATTGTAAATCTGAATTAAAGTGGATGTTGTAGTTCAATATGATGTATTTATGTTCCTCACCTTCTATTCTAAGCTTATTCATCATAGCAAAATAGTTATACTAGTTGATGTCTTGCGAGATCACGATTTTGGGATATTACACAACTTTTGGATTTTTTTAGGAAGTACGGATGCATAGAATAGAAGTGGTTTTAGAGGATTAAATGTCCCCTTTGCAAATTTTCCGGATCTCTTAGTGGGCCTTCATAATCTACACCATGCAAGGCCTATTTCATACCCTCTTGTGAGCGCTTCCAATTTCTTCTTGTGTATCTTGTGACTCGCTAGCCTTTGTAGGGTGTTGTCAACATTTACCACTATTATCGGAATGACATTGGCTCATAGTTCCAACCCCCAGAACTATTAACTTGTAACTTGTGATTTGCAATTGCAAATGAATTAAAATTTTCAATTTTGAAATAATAAAAAATTAATTCTTGAATTGATTTAGAAAATGTTAAAACAATATGATTCTATGAATAAATTTTAAAATTAAAAAAAGAATAATAAAGAATTGTTCTAAGCATGACTTAGTAGCTTACGGACTTTAAAAATACGAAGTACAACATAGAGCGTTATTTATTTATAGGCATAAAAAAATTAAACTTTAAAAAAAATTATAGCAAAATGTATCAACTTGACCATTTGGTTCAAAAATTAAAATTACGGGCACGGCGAGTTATGGAAACTGCGTAATGACCCTTTATCCAGTTTCCTCATTGTGGAGTGCCTTGTGCTAGAGGTCGACTCGGCCATGAGAGGCTAGACGTCGACTCATTTTAGGCCACGACTCGACAATGTTCTCAGCGGGTTGGGTGGAGGATGTCTTGGCGGCGTTCAAACTTCAAGGCACGTTCGACCGGTCTCTCGGCGGCAAAATGTCGGCGGAAGTGTCTCGGCAATGTTTCTCGACAAGTTTCGGCGGCAATGTCTTCAACGGCGAGTCTCGACGGCATTCAAGCGGGCGGCGAGCGGCATTTGGGGCGGCCCGGCGGGAGGCGGCGTACGGTGTTTGCGGGTGGCGGCGTTCGATGGCGGGAGTGAAACACTAAAATGTCAAAAACTTTTTAAAGTCAAAACCACAACGATAGAACTAAGAAAATTGTAAAAAAAAAAATTCATTAAAAAATTTGCATTTTTGGCTAGAAACAGAAACTCGAGACCCCTCATAACCCCTTTCGGCTTGGAAACGACCCCCTTTGGCGGACTCAACTTAGATTTTCACGGAAACGCCCCTCTCCAAGTTTCTTGCATTTTGTTTTTTGGGGGGGGGGGCGTGGGGAAACTACCTGATCGTCCCCGTCCCCGAGGCCTTGAGGGTCGGGAAACTCAACCCCCGGGTGGGAGAACGGGACCCCGTGGAACACGGAATTTTGGGGGATTTTCCACTTTATGGAAGACTATAACTACGAGATCGATAGGCTACTTAGATCCTTGGTTGGCTAATTTCTCGGGAACATTACTATCCTCCTTCCCAACATTGCTTGCCCTCAAGTAATGACAAATCCTGTTGCTGCCCATTTTGTTTCCCTTCTTTGATGTAGTAGAGGCATTTTTTGATATCTTCCATATGTTGGAATTTTGACTTCTGCAATTTGATGACTTTTTTATGATTATTAATTCCTTCTCTAATGGATAAAAGTGGATTTCCTTCTTGCCCTTGTTGCCCTTATTTCTGCAACTTCAGTTTCATCTTTATTTATGGGAAAGTACAAGATCAAGATGGAAGAAATAGAATCAATAAAAACTCTTTTGTCCCTCTTAAAATGTTTTTATAACAAAAACTGCAAAGTTTGCCATTAGTGTGACCTAGTCTCAATTGAAATCTGATGAGCAGCAACCGCTGTAAGATGTTTCTGAAACAGTTCTTCTTGTTCCCTAGCACTCTGTACCTTTTCGTTTTATGGCTACTGTAATCCATCACCAATACCTAAAACCAATGTAGTCAATGCTTTTAGTATTCTCAAAATCGCTTCTCCCACAGCCATGGAGTGTGAACTTAATCCCAACATCTCAGTGTCTGCTAGAGTCATTAGTTCACACATAGTAGCCACTTAAACCATATTAATTTACCAGCTCAGAAATCAAGTGTTTACTATGGAAGAGATGTCATACTAACCAGCTTCTTAGAATTTTTGTTGCAAGTGTTCCACTTATCTGACAATTCCTCTTTTGCTAGAGGTTACATATGTTTGTAACTTTGGCTCAGAAAGATGTGAAAAGATGTCATATGGATGTGTAGCCTTGTTAACATCAGAAATAGAGGCCTCAGAAACACCCTTCACATTAGACAACATTTCAGGCATAGATTGAGTTTATTTCCCCATATTCAAAACATCCTTTCCATATGAAGATTGTGATTCAACCTTGAGTTCCATGACTACAGAGAACCACATTGAGAAGATCCATAACCTACTCCAAGTGACTACTGCTTCGTAGACAGTGGCTCATTAAGAAGTTCTAGAAACACAACGATAGATATTTCTCCTTTCTAGAGCCATCCAAAGACCATGAGAAGCTCTTTTTAAAGTAACCTTTCTTTCCTTACCTTTCTTCAACTCTAAAGTTGTCCTACATGATGACTCCAATTGTTGGTTATGGTTCCATATACACTAAACTGCAACAGATAAAAGATTTATTTCTTAGAGTATATCAAAATTTCCAGTACTCAACGAGAAACAAGAGGTGGTAATCGATTTGACAATCGTATTGAGTATAAACTACGTTTCATTGACAACCATGGCCTCATCTGAGTATTCTCTTAATACCTTAATTTCTAGCCTCACCATATCTAGCAAAAGTTGAATTAGACATGTTTGTGTAGCACTGTGTCCGTAAAGATTTAGGAGGAGATTTGGTAAAATTTCTTTATCTAATTGCTCCACAAGATCATTAAGGAGATACTTCAGCAAGAGTGTTGCTAGCATCTTTTCAACAGTAGTTTTTATAGAAGGATCAACAACATGCCCATTTTGACCATTTTGAAAGGCATGGACCAACATAGGAAGAATCAAAATTTGCATAGCAATGACTACTTCATCATGTGTCAATTCCTTGGACCAAAATAAATTTGGGAAAGTGCACCAGATGTCATATATTCAATTGAGGACTGTATCCTTCTTTATCATGAGGACTGTATCCTTCTTTATAATGCAGCAGATACTTGACAAGCCTTTGGCTTTCTTTCAACTGTTCCAAGCTGAGTCTTTGTTCATGGCATATGCGGTCTTGTACAGGACGATTATTGTAGAACGAATCTGGCATCAATTTAACCAAAGTTGACATTAGTGAAATTCCCTGGAAATGGGCATCTGGCATCTAGCTCACCGTAGATTGTACTCCAACAAAATTATCCATTGTTGTTGAGACTAAAGTATCACCACTACTTGTTACAGATGGTATCCCAGCTGGGTGCAACATCTTCAAAGCTGCCCAGGAAATGCATGAGCCATTATCTTATCTGGTGACCTAGTGAGTTGCTTTCTTATGGATTGCCCCTTCCTGACCTGATGTATATCTGGATCTTGTAAAAATGTTCTGGCTCCTTTACTCTCATATCTTCAAAAACAAATTCTACATTTTCCTGTTGTTGCACCTGAGACTAGTGTACGCATCCTCTATGGTCAGATCCTCAAAGACAGTACTTTCATCACCACCAACTCCCAAATCTTCTGGTATTATGTCATGACTTTCATAATTTTTATCTTGTGCCCCTGCTTCATCATTTTTTGCACCTTGCGTTGCTTTGAACTCCCATGGTGTCCTAGACAGATGCTCTAGTGTGCCATATGTATCTTTTGGAATTTTGGGTTGACAATCCAGATCAACCATATCTTCACCCTCGCCTGTCTTCCTAATGGCTGACTCAATTTTTGCCTCTTGATCACTGTCACCATTCTCATTACCCCACATGCCATCTCTTCTACAAGGTTGCAATAATACACTGGTGTTGTACCCATGTCATTAGAAAAGGCCTTTCATTTCCTTTCCATTGTTGTTGTTTAGTGCGTGACCTTTACTGCATCCTTCGTAAGCAGAGTATTTTTGAGGGCATCCCATCATCAATTTTAATGCACCTTATACTAAGCTCATCACCTATTGATCGATTATCTGATTCAAATTCTTCAGTCACGGGACCTATTGTCTTCAAATCGTCCATCCTTTTAGGGGGAGACAATACATGTCCACGTTTTTTGTTCATTTCAGTTTTTCTTATACTTTGTTTAACAGGCTCAGGCCTCTGATCAACATTGAAAGTCGCGGTTGTGGCAGTCATTATATTCTGTTGAGTGGGTTTCCCAAGGGTACCCTATGCCCAAAAACTAGGGAATTGATATCACCATCTAGACCACCAGCCTGACCAATTTACTTGAAAATACACCTTGTGTCTGAAGCATTGTTGGTGATCGAAGGTCGTTGAACAAGCAAAAGTTTGTAGCAAGCTTGCTAGCTTGCTCTGTGATAACATTGTTAGTGTGTTGCTAAAGAACAGGTTGCTTTCAAAGCTTAGAAGTGTTTTGACCAAATTTTGGTGTTAGAGATTGAATCATCCCAAGTGACTGAGTTCTTCTAAGGCGTGTGCTCTTATCATTATGTTTGGAGAATTGATCCATTTTATTCTTTGCCTCCAACTTATTCAATTCCTTGAAAACCCTTTTGTTCCAATATTGCAAATCTTTTATGGTTTCTGCTTGCTGCTCTTGTAGTTTCCTCGGAATACTATGCATACTCTCCCGAAATTGTTACCAATTGTTCCATCTTCCAACACCATCCAGGCTGGTAGGATTTCACTTTAGAAATTACCACTGTAACGGGCTAGGAGTAATTTTTGCCATAGGGTTTTCAGAGTATTATTTCTTTTCCAAACAATGATTACTTCAATACAAATAATGTCGTTAATGACAGTAACAACTTCTCCAATCATGCAAAAAACATAACAGACCATTTAATAAGATCATATTCCAATCAACAATGTAATGGATCCCACAGCATCTACAACAATCTGATACATAATATATGCACAGTTCAATTCCACGTTTAATGACAACAAAATAAACAATTTGACAATTAAAAGATACCCTAATCAGGGATTTTTCTAGATGCTGCTTTACAAGACTTTTACTAAATTTGTCTGCTCAGGACGTATAAGCTCCATAATTTGATCAACAATTAGAACTTCACATTGCTAATTTGGACACTCAATGATCAATATGACGATGTCGACTTCTGCCTACATATTACGGGAGATGAATTGAATTAGAACGCCACTACAATCTATGGTTTGATACTAGAAAATTATAATATCATAGCGTGTGTCAGAATCGCATCTCCAGTTTCGTCCAAAAACACTGTAACAGTTTGATTCTGTTTAGTGCAGTATTCTCGCACTTCCTCGAGAACTGTCACGGATACTCGGGAAACTCGCTCGCTCTACTTCAACATAAATAACTCAGACCCTACCTCAGATATTAATTGTTCGATGCACCTTTAGATCCATTTTGGTTCGGCTTCTATGTGACTTTTGATCTTGTTACAAAATTCGTGGATTGAAGGCTTGATTTGGCAACGTAAATTCCTTTGCACGAAGTACCCCATGAAATGCCTTAGCTGCAGTGGGTTGGGGTCCCTGCCTTAGGTAAGTGTTTCAACCTTCGATCTGTTGATTGTCAGTTGTCTGAGACTCGCGTATGCACTCAGGTAATTTTTTGTGAGCCTCAGTCTCAGGCCTGTTGGCCACCAAGGCTTTGACTATCTCAAGAAATTAGTGTTTTCCCAGCCTGCCTGGGCTATTTTCAGGTGAACCCACAAAGGATTTTGCTTCAATGACCTTGGTCTGTCCCAATAACCTAAATCAGAAAATCCACTCAACTTCAAGACACATAGCTTGTCACAAACTTGGAACTACTTTGTGGCTTCTTCAAAAAGAAAACCTATACCAGAACAAGTTAAGAAGGATAAAGGAACTTATCAACTAGGGTGGAACCTTTCACCACCAAAATTGATAGAAGAAAGGGGTCTTAAAACCCTTGTAACTCAAAAAAACAGAGATAATAAACCAATCCAATGATGATTCAAAATGAATTCATCCCTCTCATATTTATATATTTTCTAGAGGGTCTCTTCTTTAAATGATTGAATAAACTTTACTCCAAGACCCAATTTTGGGTTTATTCGCCCAATTACCCCAAAACTTGCCTAATAGTGGGAATTTTGGGGTTTTTTCCCCTTTATTGAGGACTATAGCGTACGTGATCAATAGGCTTCTACTTACTCTTTGGTTGACTAATTTCTCGGGAACATTACAAGTCACATATTTGATATATATAGACCCTCATAGCTCAAGCAAGTTGACTTTTAGCCTTAGCTTCTCTAGTTAGCATATGAGATTGTTCGTTTGAGAAGCAAGTTGTGGCTTTCATGTTCCACTATTGGAACAAGTGAAATATCTATGTAACGGTGCATATTTCTTTACATAATCATCAGAGGCTCCATTAAGTCAGACATCCTTTTCTTGCATGTATCAAACTTATTGTAAGATTGTTCTTGTAATGGTGAGTAATATGTGCTTGTGTTTAGATGTATTAAAGGAATGAACTATTTCGTTATCTTTAGTACAAATGACAGTGAAAATGTATGTGCCTGTTTTTCTTAATTTGTCACTTGATTGAAAACTATTTTCCAATTAAATGCTGATTTTTCTCTCTATATGTGTCTTTATTAGAATAGTACCAGTATTTATGAGGCTCATGCTATTTGCCTTGTTCATGTAAGTAATTTATGCACATTATATTTGCACATTTCACAAAGCTAACATACTTGCATGTCTCGAAGTGATTGTGGTTTCTCTCATATGTTGTTGATTTTCTCAAGGCAAATCATAAACTCAACCAAATGGCAGTCAAGTCATCATTCCGGATGGGACTCCACCTCCAAACAATGTAGAGTCTAATTGGGACTCCTAAACCGGGAGATCCTAGTGTTGGTGGAATTTCCAGCACCATCAATAGATGTATAACAGTTATATTAGCCCTTAATGATGAGGCAACTCATTGCCTTCATCGGGGTTGTACATGGGGTTGCTTTCATGATGTATAGGAGCAATATGGTGCTTTCAGGGAACCGAGTAATGGCAATAATGGGTGAGGTAGACTCCTTTAGGCTTTCCCACGTGCTAATGTGTATGCCATCTTTGCATTTGATATTCTTTCTTTTATTTTGATTGTGGCCATTATTATGCTTTTTTCTTTTTCTTTAAGTTTCATCAACCTCCCAAGGCCAGTTTTGCAGGCCCTGCCAAGTGTAAGGATGTATGGGTGCCTAAATCCAAAGAATCAATGGTCAGTTGAACTTGAAGAATGGAAGTGGAGTATAGGGCTTGTAATGTAAGATGGAAAGTGTTAAGTATGGAATCAAGATAGATGGAACTGTAGATTTTATTACAAAATTCTGCTACTTGAATGAACAACTTGAAACTAACTTTGATTCACCAAGACTTCCATTTCTCCTATATAAACCAAGCAGCCGAATAGAAACACGAGATAAAAAAAAAACATAGTCACAATAGACAAAGTTATTTTCTAGGGAAACCCAGCTGGGAAAACCCTCTTCTTGTTGTAGACTTCTATTAATAGTTTGAGCAAATAGATCTCTTTACAAGGAAATTTGTTTCAATAAGAAAACAAAATTGTTTTCACTGTTGATACTTAGGACCATAGCTCAATTCAAGTCAAATCCATACAAAGGACATCATCCATAGTGAGGCTCCAATATTTAAATGTAATCCATCAATCCAGAGGCTGAGTTACACAACTCCAATGCAACATAAAAGAGTAGTGTGTCAAATGTAATGCCATTAGATAGATCGCATTAGGTATCATCTTTTAACTTCACAATATCTTATAGAATTCATACAATTTTTCAAGTATAGTGGGGGCATCATTAAAGGTTATCTGGTAACTTAGTAGAAATGTTTAAGATTTAAACATAGAGGGTAAAATATCTACAAAAAAAATGGAAGCCTCACAACTGTCCTAATTTGTCAAACCACGATGATAGGCAAATTTCAATATTTGCACAGGTTCCATATTCCTAATCTCACTAACATGTTAGTATTTTTGGAAGTAAGAAAACAAAATATTCATCTCTCTCTAATTGGATAATTCTGTAAAACTTTACATTGAATACAGATGATACCAAAATTTTAGACAAACGAGGATGATCAGAACAAAATAGAATAAAATGTAGATCGACTCCTGGGGTCCTCTGTTGCTTGAATAAATTTTGGAAAATGGACGTTTAATACCAGAACTGAGGTCACACCCAATTCAAAGTCTTCCGGGTAATTTTAGCATATGATTGTGTAACTTCTTTTAGAAATTTCAAGAAATTTTGCTACTACTAATGAAATCAAACTGAAATCAAAGGTAAAAAATTATTCTATTATGCGGAAAGGAGAAACACACGATAGAAACACATGCAATAACATACAACCATCAAAACACAAGGAACACAATAATTTTACGGGGAACCCAAGCCAGGAAAAACCCCTCCGCTACTTTGCATTAATTCGGATGAGAAAAGAAACAATTACAATGTCTTGCTTCAACTACGAAGCACACCATACACTATAAAATCGTTCTCCTATTTTACGACCTACTTTGGCCAACACTAAGCCAATTCAAGCCCCCGGCTTCTCCTGTTTCTTGTGCAATTCTGAAGGAAAATTAGCTTCTAAATAGTGGAAAATTTCTCTTCCTTTTAATTCCAAAGGGAATTGATCACTCAATGCAGCATTGTGCATAACAATATACAATTATAAATGGAAATGTCTCTTTTCCATCCACTCAACTAGGCAATTCGAATTCCATGCATGGCGTGTCTAATTTTTAGTTGATTGACTAGTTAGCGAGAAATTAGTGAGTTAACAACGATCATAACTACTCAATTGACCTTCCATTGACTCAACTAATGACTAGAGCTCGGTTAGCGAGTTCAACTAGCAATAACTCAACTAGATTGCAGTTTTAGCAATCAACTCCATGCACAACTCTACTTCTAGCCTACAAACTCGAATTCTTGCATTAACTAGTGAGCAGACCATGTCACTCTAGCTAGCGTAATCCAAGTCATCCTGTTGATGTGGGAAATCGAATTTTCTGCATTTGACTAAGGCATTAGTCAAATGAAGCCTTTCTTGCAACATTCTAACACTCACACTTATCAAGAAAAGGGTTTTGCCTAAGCCCAATCTAGCTCCTATGGAATGTATTGTAGCACAAATAACACCCTCCTCACTATTGTTGTTATCTTTGCAACAATACAACTAAGAGCATCCAAAACATTGAATCAACTATGTCTACATTTCTTGACTATCTCTGTTTTGTCATATTTGCTACTAGTCTCTTCCTTCATCTCTTGGGAAATTTGCGTTGTTAATTACAGCTCTTGCCAGGCCTCCTACTCTACTATCAAACACTACTATGTGCTCTTTCAATTATCACATTCTCCAAATGACATAATGTACGTCTTGTATTGTGGGCCCACTGTAGCAAGGTAATGATCCATGAGAAAATATACGCAATTATTACTACTCTCCTATGGATCCTACCCGATTCTTTGCAACTTTGAGACTAATGCTCTAAAACAACCCACCTCTCCCGATCCTAGAGGTATAGCTACATGCATGAAATCTACCTCTAGCTTGTGAGATTTTCACTCCTAACTCCAATGCCATTTGTTTGCCTAGTGACGGCAGCCAAGCTTCCAAATAAGCTTTCCTCTTGCGGCTTGACATCATCCAGTCTTCAAGTACATTGTACGGCTTCTGAGAAACTAGATTTTTCTTCGGGCCAGGCGCGGACATTACATCCTTTAGGTGAAGATGGGAGCCCTAACTCCCTTTTAAAGGTCACAATACCAATTCCTTTACTACTATACCTCCCATCTTCTCCAAATTCTATGTGCAATTTTGAGATCCTTCTCCTCCCCTAGGCTCTTGAAGAATTCCTTGTTTCCAGTCATATGATATGAGGCACAGAATCCGGTACCACTCACTCTCTCTTACGTGCTTTAATGTGCAAGCAAAAATTTCGAAATCAACTCGAATTGTGGTGCAAGAGCATCTCCTCCAAATTTGTTGTTGCGGGCTCCCTTCTTGGATTTCTGTTCGAACACTTGGTTGCATAGTGTCACTATTCTGGTGAAAACATTTTATTGTTGAGGTCCTTCTTGCCATTGCTCTGGTTGGATTTTGCCTCACCTTAAGTCTTCATTCCTTTGGCCTTCTTTCCTTTGCCAACTAGGCACAATCTTCTTCCTCATCTTCAATGGATGTGACACCATCTCTAATGTTTCTTTTGATCTCCTCACACTGCAAATCAAACCAATGTCTCTCCCAATCTGGTAGCTTGTCTCTTCCATTAACTAAATCTTGATAGTGTGAAAAATTTTGAATACAATAATACATAAAATCCTACCGCGGTATCTTGATTTACTTCTCCTACTTGTGATTAAATTATACAAGTTATTTTGAAAAATACCGAAATAAACACAAGTAGCAACCTACACACTCTGAATCATTTCTTGAATATTACGCTCATTCAACGAAGTGACACCTGATTTTCGAACAAATGTCCTCGGAAAAACCCAATGCGGGAAAACCGGTGCGACGGATATGAAGGTTTATTCTATTATTAAGTAAATTTGAGTACGACAATCACAGGCACCTTCCCCAGTTAACATGACAAAGAAAAAATAGATGCAATAATACCTCTTTTGTTATGGAGACTAAACCTTTGGGCCCGATTCCCCTGCAAGCGGGATTTATAGAACTCGGCCCTATTCTACCTCTAGAAACCCGAGTGTTGCCACTACATTTACTGCGTCGGCCCCTCACTAGCCTCTGGTGCCCCTGCCAGTACTCGGAAAGGCTTGCGTAACCCCAAGGCGGGTGACGCAATCCTTACGGCGCACGGATGGCCTGCACGTAACCCTGGTGGCTGTCTGACTCCGGCGCTACCCCTCCTAGGCTGCCTTGTGGTGAGCTCTCTTGCAACTGCTGGCCTCGGCTTCTGGTTCTGCTCCTCTGCCTCTTGTTGAATCTTGGCTCAGGGATTAGATCATCCCCTATGCCAATACCACCCCTCCTTTACCCAACGAAACTCTTTTGAAAATTCTTATGAGCAGCCTAGAATTCGACGAGTCTCGGCTGCGCCTCCGTGTGTGTGTGTCTCTACTTGACCCTCAAGCCTTTCTCTTATACTACTGACATCAACGTAGTGATTTAATCTCTTATCGGCGAGTGAGATTAAATATTTGTTGCTTGATCCATGTCACTTAGAACATTTCATCACATGTGTAATTTAATTCACTTTAATTTTTCAATTTCCCTAAGTTAGACTTAGGGTCCCCATTAAAAAATTTAATTATTTGAATAATTATTACACTGGATGAAATTTCTCTAAACGCTTTCTGGGTCTTGGATATCTCGTGTTTCTTAGCCCCTCCACAAAATTTCGGAGCTAGAACACACCCGATGCTACCCCAAAATCTCAACACTCCCTCTTAGCGAGGAGTGTGCTCTAAGAATACTTCCACACTGAAGCATCACCAGATCTCGACATCGATTTCTGCGTTGTTGATGCTTGACCTGTTGCCCTTCATCCATTGCGTTGTTGCCCATGTCAATGCCACTGACATTGCTACATCCGTACTCCAACTCCCTCTCAAATTGTTGCATCATGTTGCCCATAGCACTGCCACTGCTAACTGCTGCACTGCAACTCAATTGTTGATAAGTAACCAACTGAAGGACTATCACCCAATCACTGACAAACAAGTCAGTTGGGTTGCAACTCATCACTGAAGCACCCTCAGCTGCTGCGATGTGCTGTCTCTCTAAAGCTCTGTGCTGTCTGTTGCATTGCACTGCGTAAGCACTGCCTTTGCGTTGCTGAAATCCCATCAACCTCTACGTTGTTGCTTCCACGTTGTTGTTGCCTCTCCTCTGCACTGCCCCAGACTTTAGCGTCCCAGCTTGCCTCTGCTTCTCCATGATCTTCTGCAGCCACTACTCCATTGATCCCGCTATTGTCTTAAGGCTCCAATAGCACGTATGTGATCCAAGAGTCTGGGCACCTCAAGGATCCTGCCAACCATCTGTAGCTTCTCTACAGATCAATATCACCCCACTTCCCTGGTTCATGAGCACTCATGGCTATGTCATCATCACTACCATCGTCCCCTTTTGTTGTTGCTGCCTTGGAATCAGAAGATTCCTTGTCCTTTCTCTTAGGACAAAAGTTGTCGAAGTGTCCAAGTTCGCCACATTTAAAGCACCTAACCTTTGAAAGGTCCTTCTTCTTCTTCCCTCGCTGCCTCTGTCCCTTAAATGCAAGGGCTGCATCCTCCTCATCCTCTTTCTTTACTTTGACTCCGCCGTCGTTGCTTTGCTTCTTGGTTATTCTCCTGATTTCCTCATGATGGAGGATTGCCCACATATCCACCCAAGATGGTAACGCTGCTGCCCAAGACGCTTTGGACAAACGTTTCCCATTCATCGGTGACTGCATTCAAGGCAATCCTCACCATGAGCCCTTCATCCGGAGTTGTCCCCATAGCAATCAGTTGGTCCCAGATAGTCTTAAGTCTAAAGAGGAAGGTATCGATTTCCTCTCCCTTCAACATTTGGAACAACCGGATCTGATTCTCCAGAAGCATTTTCCTATGGACGGAGCTTCCCTGATACATCGTGTTTAGTGTTGTCCACATCTCATTTGCCATGTTCTTCCCGGCAATATGAGGGACCATGTGGTCCTTCACTCCATCCATGACCAGGCGCTTAGCCCGTGTCTGAATCTCGTTATATTTCTTCAGGGGATTTGCATCAGTAGGCACAACTAGGACATTTTCTGCATAGTTCTTGATGTCGTACTCATTGAGGACTATTAGGATTCTAGCCCTCCAGATAACAAAGTTGGACACGCTGTCCAACCTATCCTGATCTCTCAACCCATGACAAACCATCTCTGCTCAACTGTCGAATCACAAACTCTTCTCCCTTCCACCACTGCTACACTCAGCAAGGAACTAGATCTGGGCTTCTTCGCAAAAGAACCCTCTAGAGAATGCGCTCCCTTTGACCAACAATTTCTCTCCCGGAAATCCTTCACCAATTCTGACGAATCAGTCCTCTATTATCACACCCTTGATCACACTTAGATTCCTTGGCTAGAGAATTTGTTGAGCGACTGTTCCCCTCCTGCTTTTGTCACCTTTGTTATGCATTGTTCTGCACCGACAGAACCTCTCGCACACCAACAACTTTTGAAGATCAGAAGTTGCATTTCCAGACTTTGGCAAACTGCACAGCAACTCTCCACACGAACTGCGTCACCCTCCTAGTGTTGCGTCATCCTCTGCGTGAGCAGACTAGCTTAGCGCAACGTCTGCGCAGTGCAAGTTGCCCCTGCATCACTCTGGAAGGCTCTGCGCTGCCTCTGCATCACTCAGACAGATGTGCACCAGTCTCTACGGGGCCTCTGCGTCAGCCTGGCTGGGTTGCGTCCCTCCTGGTGCTGTGTTGCCTTCTTCTGGATCTTTGCTGCTTTAGCTACCCTTCCTACAGCAATTATCTTCAGTTTCTCTGCTGGTGGATTAGCTTGATCTACAATGCTCTGATACCATGTGAAAGTTTCAAAACAAAAACCCTACTGCTGTGTCTTGATCTACTTTGCCTACTTGTATGATTAACTTAACAAGTTACTAATCTGAATTATTAAAAAAAAACATTAAAGAAAATACAAACTGCAGCTTACACATCTACAGATCATTTACTGAACAACATGCACATGTGACAAAATTACACATATTTTTCGGACAAATGTCCACGGAAA
Organism: Pinus albicaulis; assembly: GCA_034641835.2. Classification (NCBI taxonomy): domain Eukaryota; kingdom Viridiplantae; phylum Streptophyta; class Pinopsida; order Pinales; family Pinaceae; genus Pinus; species Pinus albicaulis. The sequence continues at coordinate 1,332,570,326 of CM076578.1, forward strand.
AACCCAATGCGGGAAAACCGGTGCAGCAGCTCTAGAGGGTTTTATTATTATGCAAAATCTACAACAATTTGGGCACCAAAAATGGTTTTCCCTACAGAGAAATTACACGGTAGTTGTACCTTTCACTCGAAGACAGACAATATGGTTGATCCAACCCTCTGCGGGGAATTACGAATACGAGCCCTTTCTAGCCCACTGGAACCCTCAGCGTTGCCTCTGCAGCCTCTACCTCAGCCTTTACCGGCCAGCGTACTCATTGCGTCACCCTGACTGGTGCTGCGTTGCCTCTACGATGCCCTAGTTGGGCCTGTGTCACCTTGGTTGGGTCTCTGCTACCCCTGCGCTGCCCTGCCTGGGCCTGCATTACCCTGGTTGGGCTTACGCAACCTCTGTGCAGTTTTTTGCGTGGTCCTGGCTGGACTGCGTCCCTCTAACTAGCCTCTGCATTGCCTGGTACAAGTTGCCTCTCTGTTGTTGTATTCTTAGCCTTGGATCAGATCATCCCTTGTCAATCTTTGCCCCTCACTACACTACAAACTCACTTCGAATTCCCTAGCAAACCTTGCCCCAGAAATTCGACTAAGCTTCAGTGCTCTGCAATGTGTGTGTCTGTTCTCCAACTGACCCCAAGATTTTCCCTTATACTTTTCTCGTTGGGAAACCAACGGCCATTATCTAATCTCCTATCAACGGTTGAGATAAAAAGAAAGCTTGATCCACGTCACTTAGAACATTTCATCACATGTGTAATTTAATTCACTTTAATTTTTCAATTTCCCTAAGTTAGACTTAGGGTCCCCATTAAAAAATTTAATTATTTGAATAATTATTACACTAGATGAAATTTCTCCAAACACTTTCTAGGTCTTGGAGATCTCGTGTGTCTTAGCTCCTCCACAAAGTTTCGGAGCTAGTGCACACCCGATGCTACCCTAAAATCTCAACAGAATGGCCTATCCACTTGGTTGATTTAGCAAGTTTATAGATTAGATTAGATTAGATTTAGATGTGATACCAGTGCCTGATGGAGTCAACTTACTTGCTTTTAGATCAATTAAGGACAAAATGACCAGATGAACAACCCCTGCTTAAATTCTTATCTACCTTATATGCTATGCAAATCCTTGAATCTAGGTGTGATGCAAGAATCTTGATTGTTTTTAATTATATGCCTATTCCAAATGTATCCTTCCTCTTAACTATTTTGAAGCTAGTCTCTAGAGTAGGCTGTGAGAAAGAGGCCAAGGGGAAGCAAGCAAAGGCTTCATTAACAATACCTCCCCTTAGGTACTAACCACCTGATGCCTCTGGAGCGGCAAAGACTATGGCACGACTACAAGGTCACTGTGTTAACCACTAAAGATGTGTTGGGCTCCTCAAGCTAGATGAGAAAGGTGTTCCTATCTTTCTATTAACCAAGCTTATGCTTGGACGTAAATTATTAAATGCAAGGCTAGTCTTAGAATGATATGATTCAGGCTCCAACCCTATATTTGATTCAGGCTCTGACCTGGTTCCTTGAGGACTCCGATCCTCTACGGCTCCAACCCTATCCTCCAAGGCACCAACCTTGTCTTTACAAGGCTTCAACCTCTTGGGCTCCAACCCTTGCTTTACTTCGTCAAGATATATTTGGTTATACTTCACGGCTCCGAATGTCTTCTTCAACGAGCCCTGTCAATCTTCAGGGATGCCTTCACTTAGTCTCCACGTCACTTCATCAATGACAACCTTGTTCTTCACATGAAGGTGTCTCCACTGTTCTTCATGGTACTGAAAACAAAGATCTCCAAGTTTACTTCATGATGACTAATGCAACATGGTCTTCAAAAATATCTTCAATAGTACCTCAACACTGCTGCTTCAAGGATGCTTCAATATGTCTTCAACAGTTCTCCAATGAAAATCTCCAACAAGTCTTCAATCAATGCTCCAAGCAATACTTAAGAAGACTGCTTCTAGATTTGCTTCGAGGCTGCTCCAGTGTCTACTACAAGAATATCTTCAAACTGTCATCAACAAACTTTACTATCCAAGTGCTCTATTGTTCAAGAGCATCAATTGATGCTTTTCCACTTAGTTTTGTAAAAAATACGTCAATATTCAAGCCACTGCAATCTGAGCTGAAGTCTGGTGACAGCTCACTAATCCTCCACACAGATCTGAAGTGTTAAGTCCAAGCACCCAAATAATCCGAGTGAGATTGCTCCACACAGATCTGAAGTGTTAGGTCCAAGCACCCAAATGGCTGTCCGAGCTCTACTAGCTAATTCGAATCTAGAAACCCAAACAAGTTTGAGACGCTAACCTTAATTCCGAAGTCTAAGCTTTATATCACGAGTTTCTGTGGGAGTTTAAATCACTGTTTTGATCCAAGGTTATGTCTTTCTCACAGGTCCGAGAAGTATGGCAGCTCCTGAAGTATTTGCAACTCTCTGTACAGGTCCAAAGGTATTGCAGACAGGTCTGAAGTCTTTTGCACAAGATTTACAGAAGATTGTCCCTCCTCAACAGAACTGTCACAAAGTTATTACAGCCCCCTAACACACATCTGAGTTTTCAGTCCTTTGATCAAGTCATAATCCTTTAGTCTGAGCCTTTGTTCCTGTCATACTTTTACTGTCCGAGTTGCTAGGCGAACTTAGTCCGAGCTTTCTAGAATCTGATCACTGTAATCAAACACAGTCACTGTAATCTTCAAGAATCCGAGCCAAAATATCACTGAGAAACCCTTATCAAAAATGCCCTTGTCTCTTCCTCCTTTTGTTCACGAGTTGTGAACAGTTATTTCTCTTTTCTGTGTTGTTAACCGAGTTAAAGGGTGAGAAAATGAATCTCAGACTGTATATAAATAGGCTTCTTTGTAATGACAACCGAAAAGCCACATCTCTATTTGGAGGCCGACATGAGTAGGCTAGCACAGGTCGGCTCACGGACAGATTTATTTCCTTAACTTGAAAATTTCATATCTCCCAAACCACTTGGAGTTTCGGGCCAAGTAATAGCTCATTGGAAAGGGAAAATTATGCTCTAAAAGATGGCATAGGTATCAAATTGAGAGGCTGCCTCTAAGATAGTAAAAAAATAATAATGTGACTGGTCTTTAATTAGTGCAGAATTTGGGGTAGGGCAGATAGGCTTTTCTTGTTAGGCTTCTTTGTAGAAAATTCTGTTTCCCACCCCAGTTTTCAGTTTTCACCTTATTACTCCAAAATAATTAAATGCCCTTTCCCATATCCATACATTTAATAAACTGGAAAATAAATTCTTGAAAACACAAGTCCCCAAATTTTTTCAAAATATGAAAATAGAAACAAATAAATGAACAGTGATTCACATCATAACTCAGTTATTTTTGGTCAAGGTGACCCTGGAAAAACCCCCTACAACTCTTGGGGAAAACCAGTTCGAAAGCTCCTTCTTATTTCTGGAAAAATGCTTTTTACAATGATAGAAATATTCAGCAAAATAAATAATCAGCAAACGGACTTTTACAACTTATCTCTTTTCCGTGCTTAACCACCGCCTCGGAAAACGCACAAACAGCAAAACAGGAACAGCAATAAATGCTGTACGGATTTCTCGATTTTCGTGCCAAATAACAGCCTTAAATGCTGCTGTACGGTCTGCCTAGAAAAGCGTGCAAGCTGTCCAAAAATCCGTTGTACGATTTCTGCCTTGAAATGCGTGCCAAAGGTACAGCCACTTGCTATACGGCCTCCCTCAAATCTGCTCCTCGAAATCTGTGCAAATCTGCAGTGCAAATCTGCTGTACGGCTGCTGTACGGCCTGCTGTACGACCCTGCTGTACGGCCTAGCTGTACGGCCCTTCTTCCTCAAAAATCGTGCCAAAAATCTGCCTTGCTGTGTGCTAAAGCTGCTGAACTGTCTTGCTGAAAATGTCTTGCTAAAATGCTGCCTTGGAATGTGTGCCAAGCTGCTGCCTCCTTCTCCTCACTGCCCAGAAATCTCCCTTGCTCTCTTTCTCTCCTTCTCCCAATCTGCTCATGAAAGAATTAATGACCTTTTCCTCCTTTAACCTAACCCTAAGTGACTTTTGGAGAATCCCTAAATCCAATGGCTGAGATAGATTGAGATCTAGGGCTGAGATTAAATGCTCATTTAAATCTCACTTTTCATTTTTTAATTCACCCCACTTTAATAAAGACCCACTTAGTCTTTTATTTCCAAAGTCACTTTTTCCTTTCTAATTTTATATTGACTTTATTTAAAGTCACTTTAACTTCAGTAACTTTATCACTTAAAGTCACTTTAAAATTAGATTTGACTTTATAACTTTATAAAGTCACTTTAGTAACTTTATCACTTAAGTCACTTTTAAATTAGATTTAACTTTATAAAAAATTATAAAGTTACTTTGGGAGAAAAATTAAATTCTTTTGGACACTTTTCCCTAGGCCAAAGATCAAAGCCTTAGGGAACCACTTGTCCTTCGGTACCAAATTTCAACACTCCCTCTTACCGAGGAAGGTGTTCCTCACCACACCCATCTTGTCTCTGAAGTAGACATGCTTGCCCCGTGGTAAGGCTTTGGTAAAAATATCTGCAACCTGCTCATCAGTGGGAATATACTCAAGCTTCACAGCTCCTTTCTAAACATAGTCTCTGATGAAATGATATTTGATCCCGATATGCTTTGACTTGTCATGAAATACTGGATTCTTCGTGAGTTTAATGCAACTCTGATTATCACAGTAAATCACTGAAGGTCTCAACGGCTGACCAAATAAGCCAAACAACATCTTGCGAAGCCAGATGGCCTCACAACTAGCTAGACTGGCTGCCATATACTCTGCTTCCGCTGAACTCAATGCTACTGACTGCTGCTTTCGGGTGAACCATGACACAACTGCCGAACCCAACCCAAAACAGCACCCTGAAGTGCTCTTCCTATCAGAAGCACAACCTGCCCAATCAGAATCAGTGTAACCTGCCAATCTCACTCCATCCCCTTGCCTGTAGTCCAGACCATAATCCACTGTCCCCTGCAAGTACCGCAAAATGTGTTTTGCAGCCACCCAGTGAACCTTCCTAGGCTCACACATAAACTGACTCATCGTGTTGATTGCAAAACAAATATTTGGTCTAGTGTTGACCAAATACATCAAGGAACCAATCAGTTGTATGTACAATGTGGGATCCACCAACTCGGAATCCGAAGCATGAAGCTTCTTCCAGTTGGTGATCATCGATGTCGACATGGGTCTACAATCCTCCATGTGGAATCTGCCAAGGATGTCCACAATATACTTCCCCTGTCCCAGGAAGAAATGCCCCTCCTCCCGCCACACCTCCAAACCCAAAAAGTAATGCATCAAGCCGATGTCCTTCATCTCAAACTCCGCCGCAAGATCTCTCTTGCAGTGCTCTATGAGTCTCTCTGCACTCGTAATGACCAAGTCATCCACATACAACACCAGAATGAGAGGCTCCTCACCTATCACAATATAGTAAAGGTTCGGATCTGCCTCACTCTTTGTGAAACCCATCCCCTGCAAGTATGTATCTATCCTGGAGTACCAAGCTCTGGGAGCTTGCTTCATGCCATAAAGGGCCTTCTTCAGTCTGCACACATGGGACTCCTTCCCATGCACCTCAAAGCCCTGTGGCTGCTCAATGTACACCTCCTCCTGTATGAAGCCATTGAGAAATGCGGTCTTCACATCCATCTGGTGGATCTTCCAACCCATCTCTGCTGCTATCGACATAATGGAGCGAATCGAAGTATATCGAGCCACGGGAGCGAAGGTCTCCTCATAATCAACTCCCTCTACCTGGGAGAACCCTCTAGCCACAAACCTCGCTTTGAATTTCTCAATGCTTCCATCTGCAGCATGCTTTACCTTGTAAAGCCATCTGGAAGTAACCACGGATTTGCCCTCAGGCCTCGGCACCACCTCCCAAACATCATTCTTCATGATAGAAGAATACTCCTCCTGCATGGCCTCTCTCCAGACTTGCTGGCTAGCTGCCTCCTCATAGCTAGAAGGCTCAGAGTCAAGGATGTTGGTAGCCATTGCCATATAGCTACAAAACCTCTCAGGTGGTCTGCTCTCTCTGACCGGCCTCTTAGGCTCAGCAACAGATGTGGCATCTCTCAAGGTGTCCCGAAGCCACTTGGGCTTCCTCTTCCGTGCACGCGCCGAGAATAAACTCCTCCTCCCTCAACATCGCAGCCGAACTCCCCGACCGTCCGTCCGCCGTCCTCCCCGCCCGCACCTGAACCTGTAGACGCTGAAGTACCGTGTGAAATGTCCATCAGTGGACTCCCTAGTGAACTGCTCTGCGGACTGCTCTGCATGCTGCCCGAAGCACCACCCCTCTGACTCTGCGAGCCACTCCCCACCGACGGACCTGACATCGTCATAGATGTACCTCCGGATCCTCCTGATCCCTGCCCACTGGATCCCTGCGACTGACTCAACTGCTGCTGAGGGTCTGGCTGATCCAGATACTCTAACTCCCGTGACCTCCTAAAGGCCCTGTCCTCCTCGAACTTCACATCCCGCCTGACAACAACTTTCCTCTGCGCAGGAATGTAAATCTGAAAGGCCTTGGAGGTCTCACTGTAGCCCACAAAGATACCCTTCTCTGCGGTGGGCTCTAGTTTGGTCCTCTTCTCCTTGGGTATGTAGGAGTAAGTAATGCACCCAAAGATACGAAGATGACCAATATCAGGCTTCTTCCCAGAAAAAGCCTCCTCCGGAGTCATGTGCCCCAAGGCACGATGACTTTGCCTTGCGAAACAACAGACAAGTGTGCCCTCTGCCCACAAAAACAATGGCAACCCCTGATCATGTAACATGGCTTTGGCAGCCCCTCCGATGGATCTGTTCTTCCTCTCCGCAACCCCGTTCCGCTGGGGGTTGTAAGGAACAGTGAACTCCCTCCTAATGCCTGCCTCCGCACAATAGTCAACAAACTCTCCAAGGGTGTACTCTCCTCCATTGTCCGACCTTCGTGACTTGATCTTCCGACATCGTCCCCGTGTCTCCACAAGAGCTTTGAACTCCGAAAACCGCTGAAGACCTCACTCTTGGTCTTCAAGAAATAAATCCAGGTCCTCCTGGAGTGATCATCAATGAATAAAACATAGTACTCATATCCACTCAAGGAAACATGAGACATCCGACCGCTCACATCGAATGAATCAAATCAAGTATCCCGCCGCTCTTCGTTGTCACCGCACGGGAAAAGGGGATTTGGCAAACTTGCCCATCGCACATCCTCTGCAAGTATCAAAGTGATCGCATGCGAAATCGGCACACCCGTAGTGATCTCCCGCAAAGTCCTCAAGGCTCCATGATACATGTGCCCCATCCGCGGTGCTAAATCTCACACAGCTCGGGAATCGCTAGCTCGTTGCTCAGCATCTACCGCTCAATGCCAAAAGGGGCCGAAATGCAAACTTGTACAGCGTTGCATGGCGTACACCTATCACTCTAGCCGAATCAGCGGGAGCGCCCTTGGGATACATCAGCACCTATCCACCCCCCGAACAGCATCTCATATCCTCTCGTCCTCCAAAGCCGAGACACGGATATGAGGTTCTTCCTCATCCCCTGGCACATAAAGAACATCCGACACCTTCAAGGGAGGTTTAGACTCCTCTCGAAATGTCGTTGTTCACACACCGACCGCTCTAACAACTCTGTCATCACCGAGTACTACTTCTATATCGTTGCCACTCTCTCGAAAGCTCGAGAAGTACTCACTGACTCTCGTCATATGACGTGAAGCCTCACTCGTCCACATACCGGATACTCCGAAGATGCTCCGCTAGTCGAGGGAAATGCATGCTCTCTCCGAACCTCACGCGTGGGTGTAATCCCGCACTAGAGGACTCACACGCAATGAACCCAAACTCCCGCCAAAGCGATCCGCAAAGTCCTCAACCTCTCGTTGATGCCGCCATGCTCTGGTTCTTCCCCTTCTTCTTCTTCTTCTCCCGACCAAGGTTACTTGGAAGCGGGAGCTGAGCGCGGAGCGGGAGCGGGAGCGGGAGCGGAGCTGGGAGCGCCATTTTTAAAAGTTTCTGGGTCCCGAGCGTTTATGGGAGCATTTATATATATATATATATATATATATATATATATATATATATATATATATATATATATATATTTTGATGCATATATGTCAACAAAAACATGTAGAATGATGAATTAGACATAAAAAACATAAAAACATAGATTGAATCATATAACATCAATCATCTAGAAGTTATAATCTTCATCAACCACGCCACGAGTTGGAAGCATACAACATATTGACTCTTGAGTCTCGCAAATCATCAATATGAAGGTTTCAAGCTTTCAAAAATTCAATATATAACATTTATCATCATTGATAATTTGATATATAACATTTATCATCATTGATTTCAAATTTCAATATCTAACATTTATCATCATTGATATATAACATTTATCATCATTGATTCATTGATTTCAAAATTCAATATATAACATTTATCATCATTGATATTATATAACATTTATCATCATTGATTCATTAATCACCATATAACTTTCATGAAGCATCATATTCATAATTCATAATGACTTGTAAACAAGAACTTATAAATGCCAACTTCAAAGTTTCACCTTTCAAATTCAAACTTCAAACTTAAATTGTCATTAAATATATGAAATCGTAAAGAGTCAAGTTTCAACTGCTCAATTGTCAACAACAAATAGAAAATAGTAAACAACAAATATATTTTATCCGGTCGGCCCCTTGCCATGCCCACGAGAAATGTCTAATTGTTGTGAGCCACGAGGAAATGTTGGTCTTCTAGTACTCTCAGAGTACCACGACCACGACTAGAAGGTGGAGGTCGGATCCTGCAAAGGAACAACAAGGTAGATATCGAGGAGTGGCACCGCACCGCACCGGCACCCGCACCGCTACCGAGATGTTGGGATCGGCCTCAGTGTGTGGCGTGTCACTGATGCTTCATCATCATCCCTATAAAGTTCTCGCTTCCAATTCTTCCAAATGTAACGTGCCGTCCTCCAAATTATCATCCTCTCTGGGGTTGTTGTCCCGCACTCGTATGATTGATCCTCATTTGCCCGATCACAGTAATGGCTCAACAACCTCAAGCTATAATGCACATAAACCAAGCTTTCAACTCAGGGTTTTCCATTCAAATTGCTTTCTTCTCACATTGTGTATAAAGTTGTAGGTGCTCCAACACCTCTCTCGCAGAAGAAGTGTTCACAACTCCGTGAGAGAACTTTTTTAGCCAACTTTGGCAAAAGTCCCATGCCGCACATATGATTCCCACCATGTGAGAGCATCAAATTTGTCCCCGTCTTCCATTGCATGGAAAGAACCAAAGTTAGCAAGCAACCGAAGTATTTGCCTAATTCAAGGCGCAATCTAGCACAATCTTCTCCCGTCGAGTACCAATTTGTCCAATGCCTTCATGTACACCTCTTGTACCTCGGATCCGTGTGAAGTTTCACCCTAACCCCACCTCCAGGTGCAAGTTGGCCCAACCAAGATGGAGAGTAATATTTTGGCGTAAGGATATATGCCAAAGCATGTAGTGGAACATTGAGTTTATTCCACCGTGCACACACACGATCATGAATCATAGCATACAAGTTGGGATCATTATCCTTAACAATATCTTTTATTTGCCCCAACATGCTATCCATCTCGCTCATAAACCTCTCCCAATCATCGGTTTATCGGGATCTCTACAGCGAATCATGTTATAAATGGGCTTGGTAAAACTCACAATTTCCCTCATACGTGCCCAAAACAGATGGTCAAGGGCGGTCTCCTCCACATGTTCGAAACCTTGCTCGTCAACTATTGTTGCCGCCCTATCCTTTAATAGTCGCCAGGTGTGGGCTTGATACCATTGCAGACTAATGACTCTCTTACCTTCAAAAGGCGCTCGAAGGTGAGGTAATAGCTAGCTAGCAAATCTAGTTTTTTTCTATTTTCAACAACTCCAATTTGGAGTGAGTACGGAAAAGCCCATGGGTATTGCTATGATTTGTAATAAATTTGATCATTTTTTTTACCTCTCTTGTACAAATCACCAAGCCATTTGAATTGAGGTTGTTTGTTTTTTTATGATATCATGCATCAAAAGGTTCATTGTGTGAACCAAACACCCGAAACTCAAAAAATGTTGGGGTATTTATCCTCAATAATTGCTCCCTCGCCGCCTTACGCTAGCAAGCATTATCGATGATGACCCGTATGACATTGTATGGCCCAGATCTTTTTCAATTATATCAAGTAATGGTTCTGCAATGTTAATGTCGGTTTTGAATTTATCCGAATAATCATAAGCCGCCAGAAGACCGCACCACTAACCAACACAAACCAAAACATTTATCAATGGTTTTCCTTTTACATTGGTCCATTCATCGCAGACAATGGACAGACTCCATGCTCATTCCACGAACTTGTCATTCTAGCCAAAGAATTGTTTATTTTAGCTCTTTCATGATCAAGACCCACTGTCCGGCCTTGTCATACCCAAGGCTTTTGTATCCTTTGGGGGCATCATTAATGGCGTAAAACCATTTCATGCCAATAAGGTGAGCGAAGAACATTGAATGGCACCCCACATGCATATACAAACCGGTAAACTTTTGAATCCACATCATTCCTACACCCTTCGTCTAGGAAATCGGATATGGTTCTACGGCTTAATCCAGATGCCACCGTTCCAAAACCACTCGGCATGGGTGGAAGTTGAACTTGTTTGTCCATGATGTGTTGGGCCCGAATCAATGAAACCCCCTAGATCTTTTAGATGATCTCCGTAGGGCAACCCCCTTTTCCTTCCTATATATCTCTCTGCAGTGTCGGCACAAAAGTACAAACTTTGATTCCAAGATTTTTAGTTCCATCCCCCGGCATTATCCCACAAAGGTGCCTCTCGCACGGGTGTATGAACCATGGTATTGTTTATTGCAATGGGGGCAAATAAATTTAGTGGTTCCACCACCTTTCCCTCCTTCCATTCTCTTCGAACATATTTCCACAAAGGAGTTTGGTCTTGTTTAGTTGGGGAATCTATGTTCTTAGGTTCTCCACTCCCCACTTCCTCCTCAAGCATAATCCTCCTCCTCTTCGGGATTTTCTTTAGATCCACCATAACCCTCCTCTTCATCCTCCTCTTCTCGATTTTCCTCTTTCTTCTAGCACTCTCCAACACCATTATCACAAAGAAAGGAACCAACATGAGGAAAATCCCTAGCCATATAGCCATGATGGAAACAAGTTTCAAGCTTCTAGCTCGCAAAACAAATGGAAAAATGCCAAATGGGAATAGGAAATGCAACATAGGAAAAAAACAATTCATTTTTTAAGTTTTAAATCCAATAAAATGCAACATTCAAGAAAAATTCAAGTTTTCATTTTTTAAACAATTTAACAATCTACAAATTCATCCTAGAAAATACTAAATTGGATTAGAAGGCCTACCTCTTTCTTGCAATTCTCCCGTTGCCTTGCTCCTTGCTCTCCTTCCTTGGCACTTGCTCTCCTTCAACTCTTGCTCTCGCTCTCCTTCAACTCTTGCTCTCTCAACTCTTGCTCTCGCTCTCTCAACAGCTAACAAACGATAAAAACTAAAATGAACCCCCCCCTTTTAAACAATTTGATTTTTTCCCCTAAAAAAATTTCCGCGCGGCGTAAACGTGTTTTTCCGGGAAGCGTCGGGAGCGAACGCTCCCAGAAGCGCTTCCGACGTTTAAAAAAATGCTCCCGAAGCGTTTTTTAAACATCGGAAGCGCTCGGGGAGCGTTCGCTTTCGAGCGCTTCTCGAAACACTCCCAAAAAAACAGGGGAGCATTTTCACGGGTTCGAACGCGTCCCGAAACGCTCCCCCTCGGAAGCGTTTCGGGAGCGTCGTTTCGAGCGTTTCCGAAATGCTCCCGCACGGAGCGCGCTTTCTGAAACGGTGTGAAGGGGGTTTGAAGCTTCCCCGCAACCCTAGCTCGACACACAACCGCATAGTGTCCCATCTTCCCGACAATTCCAACACTTCACCTTGGAATAGTCCTTCTATGTGTTACCCTCGTTTACCTTTACCTTTACCTTTGCCCCCCACCATTACTTGTGGAAACCTCGTTTCTTCCCTTTGCCTTTCTTGCCTCCCCGCCAACAGTGCTACATCCTCATCCTACTCAACCGGCTTGGCTACCCCTAGCCGACCTTTCCCCGATCTCTATCCGAATGCAATCATCCCAAAACCTCTCCCATGTGGGAAGGGTCTCACGTGCACAAACCCCATCGACAAAGTTCATCCATGAACCGAGGAGGCCATTCACCGCTATCCGCACCAACTCGGTGGGTTGAATGACCTCTCCAATTGCCGCCAACTCATCTTTCACATTAGTAATCTTTGTGAGATATCCAAAGTGCACTATCAGCCCTACCCATCTTAATGGTTTTAAGCTTCTTCAGACCATTTTTCCGGTTCTCATTGGTACTTTGGTAGAGATTGGACAATGCCGTCCACATCTCATGAGCATTTCTCTTTCCTCTCACATGAGGAATGCAATGGTCTTTGATTCCGTCTAGAATCGCCTCTTACCCTTGTTGTTCTTCCTATTATATGTCGCCAACTCGAGTAGCATCGTAGGCACATTAACATGCCTGCTGTGTGGTATGAACCATGATATCCCGTACTTCGCCTCCTCAAAGATACTCTGCATTATCTCCTTCCAAACGCCGTAATTGGTATGCCCATCCAACCTATCCTCCACCCTCAATCCCAATGACATCCTCGTCGTCCTCAAAAACTCGAAAAAATAGCACTGCACGTAGTAAAGATAAAAATTCTGTTTGTGAAAAAATCAGCTTGCTTGAATTTTCTCGAGTGAAAAATCAGCGAAAGTCTGTATTTTTTCTCCTTGCTATCCCAAACTCGCACTTTCAAGACTCAAACTTTGATACCATGTAGAAATTTCCTCTTTCCCACCCCGGTTTTCAGCTTTCACCTTATTTCTCCAAATAGTTAAATGCCCTTTCCCATATCCTTACATTCAACAAACTGAAAATAAATTTTTTGCCGAAAACACAAATTTCGGGAAAATTTACGGAATCGTCGGAAAATGCCGAAATAAAAATCAGCAAACTTAAAACAGTCCCATTCAACACATTTAACACCGATATTTTTGATCAACATGACCCCGGGAAAAACCCCCTACAACTCTTGGGGAAAAACCAGTTCGAAAGCTTCTCTTTTATTTTCTCGAATATTGCTTTTTACGATGAAACAGAAAAACTCGTGAAAAAATTCTAGCAACCAATTTACAAACTTATCTTGATTTCCCGTGCTTGCACACCGCCTCGGAAATTGTGCCAAATCAGCAACGAGAAAACGTAAAATTTACAAGACCTTAGGACAAAGCATTAAATGTTGTACGCCACCTCTGAAGCGTGCCTGAACAATCGTACTTTCTTCGTACTGACTGTACGCATTTTGTACAAGCAACCTCTCTCGAAATCTATGCCAAAAAACGAGTTGTAGCTGCTGTCCTCTTCCTCGCTTTTTGTGTTGAAATGACAACCACCCTCTTCCTTGAAAAACGTGCCCGATTTTTGTGCCTTGAGTGCGTGCTTGCCGTTGTACCCTCTTCCTCGATTTCGTGCCGCCTCACTTGGAAACACACTCTCTCCTTTGTTGTACGGATTTTCCGCCTCGGTATGTGTGCCAATAAATGCCGTCAGTACCTTTGTCGAAATCTCTTCACTATTGCCCTCCTTCTTCTCACTCGCTCGTGAAAAATCTCCAGCCTCTCCTTCTCTCCTTCTCCCAATCTGCTCATGAAAGAATGAATGACCTTTTTCCCTCCTTTTCCCTCCTTTAACCCGACCCTAAGTGACTTTTTGGGGAATCCCTAAATCCAATGGTTGTAAATAGATTGAGATCTAGGGTCGAGATTAAATGCTCATTTAAATCTCACTTTCTATTTTTTAATTCACCCCACTTTAATAAAGAACCACTTAGTCATTTATTTCCAAAGTCACTTTTCCTTTCTAATTTTACATTGACTTTATTAAAGTCACTTTAAAATTAGTCTTTAGTAACTTTATCACTTAAAGTCACTTTTAAATTAGACTTTAGTAACTTTATCACTTAAAGTCACTTTTAAATTAGACTTGACTTTATAAAAATTATAAAGTCACTTTAGGAGAAAAAATTAAATTCTTTTGGACACTTTTCCCTAGGCCAAAGATCAAAGCCTTAGGGAACCACCCGCTCTCCAGTAACCAAATTTCAACATACTTGAGACAAACTTAAGATGTCAAAGCTTCTTGGGGAAATAACCCATTGATTTCTCAACAATGCTTCAATTAGATGCTAAACACAAAAATGCTAACCACAGTGATCTTACGCCAAATGTTTTTGATGTCTACTAAGAGATAAGATGCCCAAGAAGACTTAAGATATTCAACAAGATTAGAGCTTATATGACTGATTTTAGTGCCAAGTTAACAATTGTTAGATCTAACACAAGAAAAGTAAATGTTAGACTTCAATAGCATAAACCACAATGAGCCAATTTGATCATGAAAAAGCCACTTATGTGATGGATAGGACAGCAGCAAATATATCACTTTAAACCAAGAAATTATCAAGCATATAAAAACTGAATATGACCAATGAGATGCTCAATGACTTTCCAAATGATAAAACAACTTTGCCAATGTAAAGTTAGGAATTTATAGCCCTCTTAATGTGTATTATTCAGAAAATATCAGATTTGATCATACATTTATGCAGATATATCAGTCACTATAAATTGGAGATTTATGCCAAAAAATTGATGCCCAAGGCACTTAGATGTTAAGACAATACGCTAGACATCACATCAATAAATTGTATGCCTCTTAATGTGTTCTTTCCAAATTATATCAAATCTGATCTATTTGATTATGCAAAGATTTTCCAGCCAGCAAACAAGTAGATCTAAGCTAGATATTCAATCCCCAAGTAGCCAAAACACTAGCATAAATTTATCATGAACTTCTTAGTGTGTTTAGAGTCAGAGATGATTTTTAGGGCATTCAAACATGAAATTTACCACTGTTATGAATGATTCATAAAGTTGTAGCAAAACAATGATAAGACAAGGGTTTAGAGCAGGGTTGCGGGGAAGCGCCCCCCCAATATATACAAAAATTTCAAAATACTTCAAAACCCCAGCTACAAAAACAAATGTTAGAAAATAAATTATTTACAAAAAATCTATTTTACAAATATATTTACAAAATATACATGTGAAAATTGCTTGAAGGAATTTTGAAATTTTATAAATCTTTAGTAGTGGCTAAATGTATTTTGAAAGATAAATGAAAAAATACAGCCTTAGCGAAGTTAGAACATTATAAAAATAATGAGAGTCCAAACACAGTCAGTCTCTGTCCAAAGTTCGTGAACTTGGAGTCCAAGGTTTCGGGAACCTGCAAACACTATATATTTCTGAAGAAGAAATCGTTAAAACACCCAGTGAACCGGATCACCTAAGATAAGCCCACAACTTACCACTAGAATGTTCCTATCACCTATAATGAAATAAAAATTAAAATATTTATAAAGCACAATATAGGAATGCCCGTACCCAACACATACTACAAATCATCAAATCAGAGACACCATGAACTGCACTCCAAAGTCTTTATTATGATTATTCCAACGTTCCCAGCGGGACAGTAATTCACATCAGCTTTTCAGAGTTAGATTAGCCAAAACTAGATGGCTTGAGAATGACTCCTAATTTATAGATAAATCCTCCAAGTGGAAAAATAATAGCTAGTTGGCTTGATAAATCCTTGATGATATTTTAATCTATGCTGTTGAAAATATTTATTTTGAGGAATTTTTGAATTTCTCATTAAACCCATTTTTTATTAGCTCAAAAAAAATTGACTTTGACTTAACCACCAAGGTCCAAGGGTCCAAATTTTCTTGAAATTTCAAATATTCTCTTGGTGAAAGACCTCCAAAAATTAATTTCTTTGATACCCACAAATTTTTCCACTTGGAGAATTTAATTTCTCTAGGACTCTAACTTTGACTCAAATTAATTAATTTTTTGGCTTAGGATTAATTTAATTTTTGCCAAAAAAATTACTTAATTGACACTTGAGGGGATTAAATATTTTTCCACTCTCTAATATTTTATCCATGGTGTCTAGGTATGAGGGACGATGCACTAAAATATTTTTTTCATAATATAATTAAATTTACAACCCTCAAAGGGTGAACACCCATTCAGTATAAAACCTCAAATTACATACCCAATTCGGCGACACAATATTGTCGAGTAGACCAAGTGATTTGTAATAAAATAATTTAGTCAATTAGCTTAAATTATTCCCAAATCACTTTTACATAAGACTTGATTAAAACACTAGGACTCACCTATGACTTTGACAACAAATTTTGCCCTAGGTTTGGGGTGAGGTTGAAGGGAAAAACTCTGTTGACCATCTGTGAACACAGATGAATTAGTGAGACGAAAAAACTCCTAGGATACCTAGGTTGTTACATACATACACGGTCTTACTAGCATCATTTACATTACTAGTTTGCATAATGGGTTTACAAAGACCAATAAACTAATGACTGATGATCTCGATCTTTTGAAAAAAATAATGGCACCTTTCCTTCCTCGGAACTTTGACAAACTTGTGCAACGGAGTCAAAGTTATTGGAGAAGTTGTTGGGGTTGAAGTTGTTGCTGGAAAGTCAAAGTTTGTTGTTATAAGTTGTGTAAGGAAAGCTCATCAGGAAGGAAGGTTGACTCGGTCTTGGCGGGGTCGTTATTAAGGGTCTTAGGCTTTGGAATTTGTCGTTTGAAGACTAGGTTACCAAGATTCGGATACGGATACAGATACGGATCTGAATTTGCTAGTTTTTTTTTAAATCCAGGTTCTGGATACGGCAAGGATACGTCAAGTACAAAAGAATTAAAATATAATAACATTTTTTTTATTTTAAAAAACACTTTAGAGTTCAAAATCAAATACTACATGAAACCATCAAACACTTTTAGAACTGAAACCATAAGATATATTATAAATATGAAGACTAAAACACTGAAATGGTGCATTCTCCCTCAAACAAATTAACAAAAAGCCAAAGGATAATATCATAAATGATAATAGTAAATACATTTATATATCCTCAAATGGATCTACATTATCTTCTGCATATTGCAACTCTACATCATGAATTGATGATGGCGGGCCTGGAATGTATGAAGTTGCATTAGTAAGTTGGACTGGTGGTGGAACAATATCCTCAAGTACATTGAGGTGAGTCATAGCATTCAGTGTCAAGTTCAAGTCAGAGATCTCAGGCTCCACATCTCACATCTCACATCCTGCTTAGACATTTTTTATACTATGGTTCAACATGTGATAGAAGATGGAGATTGGAATGAACATACACAAGATCCTCAACCTTTATCGCTCCCAGCCTATTTCGCTTCACTAAAAGTCGTCATCCTCAAAAGAGATTAAGAAATCCTAGGTATGATTTCTTCAAGAAATCAAGAAATCCAAGGTATGGTCATCGCAGCTTCTTCAAAGGTGAACGGTTCTAAGAAGCTGCGAAAGAAGTATGGAAGGCCGACATGATCTTTTCACTATATAGCCCATTTCAAAATAATAAAATCCTTAAATATATTTTTAACGTGCTTTGATTTGATAATAACTTGCACCAAATAGTTTTGACACATTAATTAATAACAATATTTTTCCTTTTATCCAATTTGCTTTCTTCTTGGGGCAGGATGCGCTTTTCTTTGGTGCAGTAGAGTTTCTCGTGGGAAATTCGTCCCATAGCTGCCCCAATTTTCAACATTGATGAGCAATGTAATATTTTTCTTTTGAATGCAAAAATAAATATTTTTTCTGTTTCTTGTAAGCATGAAGAACATGCCTCAAAAATTTCTTTTACAAATATAATTTATTTTTCAATATTACAAGTACAAATGAAAATATTATGAAGAATGACCAAAGCTACAAAATCCAAAAAAACAGACCATAGAAACTTTCCCAGAAATTTGGACAATCAGTCTGCTGTTGTAGCCACACGTGTGAGGTTAAATGGTGGATAAACTCATCTGCCACATAAAATCTTCTTCCTCAGAAAACTCGGCCTCTTTCTTAGTCTCCTTCACATGTGTGAGAGAGATAGAATATGTGTTGTGTGTGTGTACAAATGAGTAGATTGAATGCCCTATTTCTAGTGAATTAAGGCTGTCCAAGTGGTGTGACTTTTTCTGGAGCCTACATGAGTAATTTAATATTAAAATTGAAAATCAATTTCCCTCTGAATTTTCTTTCAAGGCCGACTTGAATACCTACCGAAGCTACAAAAAGAATCAAAAATTGCTTCATAATATGCTTGCTATCAGAAGTTTTTCCCATATCATCTCTGCATAGGCAAACAAATAAAATGGTTCAATGATAGAAAATTAGAAGAAAAATGGCACAGCTCCAATGCATCTTTCACTGTAGGTTAACATGGCATGATTGTATATGGTATCCAGAAGGTGCTCTAAACTTATATGAATAAAAGTCCTTCAATACATTAATCAACTCTAACAGAGATGACTTGAATGGAGTCTTTCCCTTATTCACAGACGTATACTCACTAGTGAATGGCCCCTCACAGCACATGAAAGATTTTACTCAGATCTTAAGGAGTCCAAGAAACCTTGGAAGATGAACCCAAAGGTCATAAAATCATGTATTTATATGTATCATATTAATGAGAAATGCATCACACACTTATCTAAAAGCATTCTCCATTTTCATGCATCCAACATTTGTAATCACTAGATGGCTGATGTTATATGGTTCAACTTCAATTCCTATTCTACTTCACGCTATCTGATTTTAATTAACTCCTGAACGGTTAATTGTTGGTTAAAAACCCTTCAGACTAGTACTAAATGGATACTCTAATTTACTATAGATTACATTACAAATTTCTTAATAATGTATTATTTATCTACAAGTAGGCCTGAAATCTATGATTTCTTTTGCAACTAATTTGACACTATGCGCCTTTTTCGTTTCTTGAACATATTTGCATAATAATAGGTAAAAATATATATTAATATATGTGTATAGAAGACCCTCCAAGTTTTCCTTGGAAAGGACTTCTCCCAAATCCCGCTCACACTTCATGGTAACACTATTTTGTTACTATTCTATTACAAATAAATACAAGGGTACATAATGTAGCCACCTAAACACATTAACTATCAATGTTGTCACAGCTTAAAGTGTTAGAAAAGCATGCTCTAACACAACATGAGACTTCACGGTAGTGGACTTAGCTCATAGGAAACCATAATTCACCATAACCTAATAATTACCACCAAATAAATAAAGTACAGTACACATGATCAAAAGGACACAAAATGTCCACGGGCTCTTGGATAGACGGTGATCGAGGGTTCTGTTAAGGCACTCCTTGATGTGAAGTCACCGGTTCAATTCCCCACCCCAATCGGGGTGATATCTTGGGCATGATGAAGATGTAGTCCTGCCAAGCTTACAAAAAAAAAGAAACAAAGAATATAGTGGAGAAATTATTAAAACTCCACTCTCAAATAAATGCTTAATTCATAGGTGATGTTTTTAAATGATATACAAATGACGTTATGGCCTCAAACATATATGTATGTCTGTGGTTGGTTTTAATTACCTGCCCATAAACCCTCAAAAATGGGGCCACAAGCCCACCCAATTAACCAGCAATGTGATCCAAAATCCCAATAAGTCTAGCCCACATACTCCAACATAAAGAAATTAATGCAGTGACTTTTATCGTTTTAATAGAATCATTGCTACTTTAGGGGATGCTCAAAAAGTATATCTAGATTCTAGAATGTTTTAGACGTAGATATGAACCAACAAAAGAACTAATATAAAGCACATCCTTTGGCAAGTTACATACAATCCACATTTCGTCTGGATCAAATCCTCTCCAAAGTACCGTACAAGAATCTTAGCTCTACAAGATGTGGTAGAAACACCGTATCTGCAAACATATATTTAAGGTCAATGATCAGTGGACTAAAAGATTGCATAGTATTAACCTTGACTTTGGAGGTCAACTAGCCACAATAAAATACAAAATGAATATTAATACCTGAAACACTCTGACAGCATATTAAGTGCATTCTGTGTTTGTTCTGCATTTCTTTTACTCGGCAACAGGGAAGGAAGTCTTCTCATGTTAACATATAAAGCTGTATTAAACGTCAAAAGATACTTAGTCACAATATTAAAGATACAAATCTCCACTTAGAAAAAGAAAAATAAAACGTCTTCCATTCTTGCATGGTTGCAAACTAAAGAAAATAAAGGATGAGAAAAAAATACATAAAGAAAAACTAGGCAAGCTCTGTAAGAGGCAAATTCACAGACCATGTTATGAACCAAATGGTTCAAGAACCAATTCTTACATTATTTTACACACCAAGAGAAATAAATCCACTCAAAGAGCAGACATATATTGAAATATATTTGAAGAAAGAATCAATTCTTACTGATATGAACTGTGATGATAAAAAGAAACATTCTTATTTGTTTTTCTAGTCTCAAACATGTTACACACAAATTTGTAGGTAACCATGAACGGATCCTTAAGCTACCCCTTCAAAGACTTGAGCAGCTAAGTATGCAAGTTTTGAGAACACTTGAGGCATTAGATTCAACCTTGAATACCGCTAGCAAAACCTGTGACTTATAACAAGGTCAGATCTGAAATTAAATGCCTGCACCAGCAGCATGCATGTGTCTCAGCATTGTTGCACACATTTTGTCAAGATCCAAGGAAGCAATTGGACCATATTTTTCAAAGGGTCGAGATCATCCATCAGTGTTTGAGTCACTGTAAACCCATTATGCAAAAATTCGTAAGGTAAATGATGCTAGTAAGACCATACATGTATGTAACCACCTAAGTAAGCATATTAAATTGGTGAGAATTTCATCCTACAAGGTTTTTTGTCTCACTGATTCATCTGTGTTTCTAAACACGGATGGTCGGCAAAGTTTTTCCCTCCAGCCTCACACCCCAAAGCTAGAGTGGAATTTATCGTCAAAGTCTTAGGTGAGCCCTAGCGTTTTAGTTGAGTATTCTGTAAAAGTGATTTGGGAATAATTTAAGCTAATTGGCTAAATTATTTTATTACAAGTCACTTGGTATACTAGATCATATTGTGTCACAAAATTGGGTAATTATTTGAGCATCTATAACAAATGGGTGTTCCCCCTTTGTGGGCTGAATTTTGTAAAATCTTATGTAAAAAATATTTTAGTGCATGGTCCCTCATACTTTGACACCATAGTTAAAATATTAGAGGGAGGAAAAAATATTTAATCACCTCAATTGTCAATTAATTAATTTTTCTAGCAAAAATAAAATTAATCTTGTCACCACTCAAACCAGCAGAGGACCTAAGAACGGTTCCTATGAGGGCAACTGCTAGGTCAAGGGCAACGATGGAGACTTAACTCACTGTCACCATAGCTAAGACTCCCTGCTCTTTATGGACTTTCACCGATGGGAGGGGACCCAGCAGTTTTAGGAAGTCACTTATAAAGTATACATCAATGAACAGGTGTGAAGTGACCCTAGAAACCCTTTCCCTGGGATAGAATGAAGAATGGGACTTGCTTGCCTTTTAAGCAAGGGAGTGGATCTTCTAGGGAGAGGGGATGAGGATTGGAGGGATGACGTAGAAGAATAATATTTACAAAAGAGGTTCTCAATCCCTGAAATCCTTAGGGAACTTGGATTCCTGAGTAGTCCTTGATAAATCAGCTTTTATGAAGAATGGGACCACACGAGGTCAAGTGGACTCAGCCCAAGTTAGGGGATGGATTTTGGCACTCAATGATGTTCTTAACCTGGCCAAGGTGAGGGGAAAGGATCAAACAAGAATTTTCTTCCAATGATGCCAAATTGATCCTACTAGGTTCTAGCCTTAGGAACACCTAGGCAAAACTTGATCTTAGGCTTGGGGTATCTAGAGATTCCATCGTCAGAATTTCTTCAAATTCGAAGAGTGAGGGGAGCCACCAGCGCAATTGTATCTAAGAGATCTAAGTTTTCCTGTGGCTAGATTCCTAGGAAATTGATGCCCTAGGTGACCTAATGGGGCTAGACCTAGGAAAAAAAAGGAAAAAGGTGAAAAAGAGGGGAAAATGATCACCCCTTTTTTAGAGACCAGTCCCTGATTCACTTGGGAATATGGAGTCAAGGATAATAATGAAGAAGGATTCAGTTTCTTATTCAAGGAGACCCAGAAAGCCAACTTCGTCCAATGTTAGAGGAAAGAGAAGAAAAGTGACTTTCAAGCATTTATATTTCATACAAATGGTGCAAGCTTATCAAGATAACATGATCTCTAGGATATTTCATTCATCTAACAATAGCCCATACATAGAATAAGCTAAATAGATACATAATTCCACATTTCATACATGCACCAATTAGCCCTAATTATAGTGAAGTTCAATTGTATGCAAGAACAAGAAAAATAGCATTACATTTGCACTTACAATGTTAGAGAGCATATCCAACCAGCATCACATTTGCAAATAAGAAGCTCCAAGATAGAAATAGCCCAAACCATACATCAAAATTCACCCATCATCCAAAAATAGTCCTCCAAGGAAAAATGTAAAGTTCTCTAAAGATAGAGAGATCCAAAGTCAAGTGATGATACAAATGAAACCATCTAACTCCTATTTATATACTAATTAGGAATTCGATTTACCTAATGAGACTACATTAGCCCCTAAAAATAAAATAATGTGCAAATTAACTAACTTTTGTTGACAAGCCCACCAAACTAGCTCACAAATGAAATAATAAGCCTCTCCAGAGGTCAAATAATAATCTATGCATGTCATAGGGCCCTCCAAGAGGCCTGATGAGGGCCATGAGTGCCATAATGATGGATAAAATCCTCAAAAGTGATGCACAAAGGGGTGGCCCCTTGTTCTCCAAACAGTAAACCTGTGGTGCTCCCAGTCAGTATGGGGGCACACCAATGACCCCATGTGTCTCCATATGAGTCAAAAATGCATGTAGATCATATGTAGGGCTCAGAATGATCAAATGAATGTTTCCATGTCATTGTACAAGTCCTGGGACACCTGCCAAGTGTGTGGTGCACCTATGGGGCCAGTTGGGCATAGTGTACCAAATGCATCTTCCTCGTCCAAAAGGTGGATCTCTAGCAATCTTTGAACATCTGTGGGGATCCATGGAGTGTTGTCTGCTATTGTAGAGGCCCATGACTCTCTACACACACCCTATGTGTGTTGATGTAGCCCTCTCGAAGGTTAGGACTCCGTATAGGGAGACCAAGCCCAAATGGACACCATCTGCAATCCTGCATAAGATCTAATGTGTCCCCTAGCCTTCCAATACAACAAGTCATTAAAGTAATCGTGTAAAATAGATTACAAACCATGGACAAGTGGACACTTCATAATGGCATGCCCCTCCATAGTGGGCTTTGGCATGTGCTAATGTCTCCAAGCTCCAAAGCGGGTTAGCCAGGTACCTTATTAGGTGGTTTCTACCATTAGAGGCGATAGTATGTCCAAAGTACGTCCCACAAATGGTGATGGCATGTGGTAAAGAGGTGAAATGGAATAGGGAATGATAAGGGAAATCCTGGGCCACATATCGGGACACAAGGGTGGCTAGAAAAGGGAAGCCCATAGCTGGGTATATAATGTATAGGAAGGAGCAATGTAATGACCCAACTCGAGTTATAGGGAACATAGAAATATTAGCATGCATATGATAGCTACATATGCATGTATCACGTGTACTGCACTAGTATATGCACTAGTCAATTATGAAAAGTCTCAGTGTAGGGTAATGAGTGAATTATTGAAGTATTGAGTAAATACCTAACTCACCAGAATATAATGAATGTATTGTGAGGTAAAACTTAAAATTTATACCTACCAATACCACCATCATAATATAATTAATATATTCTTCAAAGGAAAGTAAAAGCATTGACTTATGCAAATAAAAGATGATATTTGATAAAATCCAAGATATTTACTAAAAGATGATATTTAATAATAAATCCAAGATATTTATTTAATAATAATATTTTAATATAAATCTAAGATATTTATTAAAAGAGGATATTTTAATAAATATCTTGAAAGGGAGTTTTTGTATAAAAGGAGAAGGGGGGAGAAACTTGATGGGCATGGGTCAATGAGGTGGGAAAACTGACTCGGATGCTGTTAGAGGATTTCCAACTGTGGGAGACCAAAGCAGTGAGTTCTAATAGAGCCATAGAGTGATCTTGATTGTTATTGGAGTTTTGGGCACGGGGGCCAGAAGACTTCTCTTCTGGATTTGGAGACTGGAGAGGTAGACCCCAGATAGGCTGGGAGGAAAATGGCGGTTTGGTAACGAGAGCGAAAGCCATGGCGGGTCAGGAACATCTTCAAACACAGTTATAGGTAAGTATTAGATAGTGATTTGATATATTCTACTTCAAAAATTCCGCTCTGGATTGTGTAGTATCAATTATGTTAATGATTGTTAATTGGGAAAATTTTGGACTTTACACATGGTATTAGAGCACAATTTCAGACTCTGTGGATCTTAGGGTATTTTAAATCATTTCGATGGGTTTCCAAGCTTGTATTGCCTCCATCTCTTGAGTTTTGAGCTATTGCATTGAAATTTCTTTCTTTTAGTTAATAGAAGACAAAGACAGGTGACTGAGTGCTGCAGATTTGTCTTTGCATTTCTCGTGGATTTGAGTTCACATAAAGATTTAAGAAAACCCATTTTCATCCTCTTGTCTTTTATCGATTCATAAATTTCTAATACTCTAGTGTATTTGATAAGGAAGGCATTAAATCAAGATCACTATTACATATGTGCCCATTTGATATAATTTTATACAAAGAATTCACTTCATTGTAGTTTTGTAGAATCTTCCTGCAATTGTTTTTTTCTCTTCGAAAAGAAAACTTGCACAAATTTTCGATAGAATGAAGTGGAGAAATTGGTTCAAGGAATCTATGGAAATAAAAATCATTGATAAAGACCTATCAGGAGTGTTGCACTTGGGGACAATCCTCAAATCTTGGAATCTTGGTCATGTCCTCACTATATCTTCAAATTGTAAAATTTATATATCACACCAGCAATCTACCATCACGTCATCAACATTCGCAGATTTCAAGGTTCTCAACTATTTTGTCAATGTTTTTGGATCTATTGATTCACATTTCGCATTGATAATTCCAAGTGGCAGCATCACATATACTAGAATACATGGCGTTCCTGCAAAATCAAGTTATGGCTCCTTTGGGGGTAACTCTTTCACCTTCTCAGTCTCCACCGAGCATCCATCAATCTCTGTGGGATCCTTACTATTACCATTCCCTTCCACTAAAAGCAACGAAGCTACTCGTTGGCATCTCCAAATTCTTCACCCAACAAGAACTGGATTTCTGGCTGTGAGACTTGAACGTGAGACCTACTGAAGTGTTAACCGAGCTCAATGCCCGCTGACAGGCTTTAGTCATAGCTAAAGCACTGTAAGCAGGACACCCAACAGGGTAAACAGAGCAAGAAGTTGCCATCCTGGGCTACCCAATTGTGGAAAAACGCGATTGGGCTCTCCAGATGATGAAATTAAGCTACACACTGTATTAGAGATCTCGTGATCAATTGCCCCTATAAGTAGTGTATTATAAATTATTTTTCAACTATCTTTCAGTTTTACCACTCATTCAGGAGGGTTTGCCAGGTGTTGTGGTTTAAAAGTCTTGAGCAGAAGTGAACCCCTGCGCCTCCCTGCAGTGGTGCGTTGCCGAGTAAGAACTTAGTTAAATCTGTGACTTAGGTGTTAGATTGGCAATTACAACTCGGTCTTGGAACCCCAGGCAACCATCCCCTGTTTTCTACGGGGCTTGTCGTCTCAGTGTTTCCCAAGTAAGCCTATTTTGGTTAGTCATAGCTTCAGGACTGTTGTCGTGAATTATTTTAGTCCTACCGAGCGATACCCGCTACCTTCATTAAACAATGATGTACTAAGTTTATAATGTTGATGTTGCATATCTATCTTATTTATCTTACACATGGTCTAAAAGTCACTATTTGCTTACTTCTCATTCGACTTAATTTTGAACACATCTTCATGTTTTAATTACTTCTACAAGGCTATATATTTATAATTTTACTACAAGGGATTCATATATTATTATTATATTATAAATGAGGATTTAAAAAAAAAAAAAAAGAGAAAGGGGGCAATAAAGTAAGGAAGTAAAGTGAAGTAAAGAAAAGGAGGGTAAAATAATATACAAATTTGAGAATAAATCGTTGATATAAGGACTACATGACTTGAAAATAATAATAAATTATATTTAAATATGGTAAGATTTAAACTATTTACGTAGATAGGATGGGATGGTATTGGGCTTAAGGAATTTATTATTAAATAGAGAGAGATTTATTCTTCTTCTAAAAGGATAGATTGTACCAAGCCGACATTTGTAAAACTGTTAAAAAAATAATAAAAAAAATAAAAATAAAAATATGAGGCTAAACAAATAAAACCCCCCTTAAAATATTAAGACCGGCGATAACCAGTCCAAGGAAGAACGATCTCACCTTGAGGGAGGAAAACCAAGGGGGTCCAAAGATTTAGATTATAGACAACCACAGGAGGATATTTCTAGGGAACTACAAAATATTAAACTCCTAGAATTTCTAGGAAAGTGAGTTGGAGAACGTATTGAAGCATAGTTGGAAGGAATGACAAGGTGTTTCACGCTGAAAGAATATTTTTCCACCTCTAAGACAAAGATTGCTATATTTCGCTGAAGGAAAGTGCTTTGATTTGGTGAGGAAATTTAGAAAAGCAATTGCATCTCACATCAGAAAATGTTCCCTGGGAGTTGTTTGAGGAAAGTACAGAACATCAGTCCACGGTAGTGAAGTCCTCATGTACTATTAACGACATAAAAATAAAAATATTATTTGATATTGGTGCTATTGATAGTTTCATTTTGTCATATGCATTAGATAAATATGGGTTGGCAACCGCAAGCAAAACAATTTCATACAGGTAGAAATGACTTCAAGAGAACTTCAGTCCATAGGTTTAAGTGTTGAGGAATACAAAGTTAATATAGGGGTCAGTTAGACTAGATTGAAAGTACTAGGATGAATGATCACAATGGGAAATAACTTAGTTTCTAACTATTTCCCGAGATCTTGTGTTGATTCTTGGATATCATCGTCTTATTTTCATAATTATAGCAACAATCCTAATATAACTCGAGGTGTATTACTACGAGTCATCCTTGATAATTTACCTAAAGTATTCAGTGTTATGTAATATTCAATGACAAGAAAAGTGGTTTTCAACTTTTGGAAGAAATTGAAGCTTTTAACAATGATAAAATGAAATTTTACATAATTGGATATTCGAAAGCTATGAACCCTAGGATGATACATTTTATTAGAAGAGATGGGATATTTAATGTTAATCTATGTATCGAAGACATATATCAAGCTCAATCCCACTTGATTCTTATTCCATTATTTTTACTTTACATTCCATTCGACAAAGGAGTTGAAATAGCTCATGGATATCAGCAGCAAATTTTTTTCCATAATGAAGTTTAAGATTTTGTATATCGTGCAAATAAAGTTTGAAGTACATTCAAATTATTATATTAAAATGAACACATTAACATCACTTTAGAAATTAAACTTTATTGTAACTTTTGAACATTAGAATGGGAACTATCCTAATTATTTTGTGCAATTGAAACATCTCATTCTTCTAGTGATGTTGAGCTTTCCATATATATATCATACTAGCTGATAACTACAACCATTGATGATATGAATTTATGCAAATATCTTTTATACTGTTTTCTTATGTTAATACTTTAATTACTATCCAAGTATATGTGTAAATGGTTTAAGCAGTAGAGTGAAGGTTTAAATTTTTATAGTTTAATATACACTAAATTGAATATTTTGATATTCAACCATTATGCCATTATTAAAATAGATAATTAACCATTTACAACCGTAAGGATATATCGATGTCCAAAACAAAATAATATGGCAACATAACATTTTCATGTAAAGGAAAACAACGTGGTTTAAGAAAAAGAAATTAGGGACATTATGACACTATATAAGATGATTCATGGTAATCATTTAAGCATATATAAGAATTAGTTGGCGGAGTTGCTCCAAAGAAGTTAGCTCTTGAAGAAAGGAAAAATGGTAATGAAAACATGAATATGGACATTATGACAAAACCATTAAATGTGAAGCTACAACCACATAAAAGGCTAAGCTAGTTGAGGTAAATTGATGGATGAAAAAATACGCTAACTGTTCAAAAAATGTTGGGAGAAATCATGAGTAATCAAATTGAAAGTACAAGTATAGTCAAAAAATTGAGAGTACAAGTATCAATTTTTTGACTATTAAGTATAGTACCTAGGAAGGACAAGAAAAGAAAGAAATCACAAACTTCTAATGACGATAATAAATGTTAGTTGTCATAATCAACTTAGAATATTGAGATCGACAAAATAGCACCAAAAGTGAGTGAGTGGAAGTTTCACAAAGCAACATAACAAGTCAATGACATTAGATTAAAGAGTGAATATATAATAAATTATAGGATAATTTATGTGCATGGCAACATCTATAGTAGTTTCTCCCTCTATTGGGAGAGCCACATTATAAAATTTTCCTTAAGTGACTAACTATATCCATGGATTATGGACATCAGGGAGTATGATTAGGAAATTGTGTCCTGTGATGCCTTAAACCCTGAATGATAAGTAAATTACATTCGATATCCACGTTATTGAATTTATTTATAGGGTTTTACCCAAGTTGGGGAATGGTAATAACATTTCCAAGTGTAATAAATTGATGCATTAAGAGAGAAGGAAAGAAAACCATGATGACTAGTGGTGAGAAAACAAAGTCAATTTGATAATATGTTCTTTTTTCAAATGGAAGTAGACATGGAATATTAAGAATATCTGGTATAAGGAAGTGAAGGGATGTTTTCTATCAAGAAGAATTTTCTTAAGGATATGAGCAACATGATTGGTAAGGGTCAAAGCAATGACCTATAAGGAGTTGTGAACACTCCTAATTTGTTAAGAATAACAAGTGATAATCTGGGAAAATGTTTAAAGGTAAATATTAAAGATAATAATTGTACACCGTTAGAAAAGAAGATACATTTGGTGATAAGATGAGGCCTAAGGACTAATGAGAAAACGATTAATGTGAAGAATAAGAAGTTGGTATGACATTGATGAGTTACGTGTTGAATTAAAGGAGTCAATGTAATGAAAATGAAAAGACTATGTTCATTACAATATCTGAAAAGGCTATGGTCATATGCTAGTTTGAAACTTAGGTTACTAATTGATATTGAAACCTTGAAATTAACACTTCAAATGACCAAAACAAATGCCTCCACATGTGTAAGTCACACCTTGAATAATATGAAAGACACCCTCAATTGAGAAGCATGCATAAACATTTGTAAAATCCAACATTGATTTTCTAACACCTTGGTCTATTCGGAAAAGTTGAAGAGAACCCTGCTTGAACAAAGTAGACCAAGTATAACGCAAAGTGAATATTGCATTTTCAAGCAGTAACAAATTCCTTCAATGAAAATAAACCTCCCACTAATATATCTTTAGAGTAATCAATTAACTCTTCATCCATCTCCAGCATAACCCTAATGATTAGCCCTGCAAACCCTACTCCATGGCTTCTAGATTTTTAGGCTGAAGATGAGCTGGAATAACATGATAAAGAAGTTAATGTTATTATTATCTCTTTGGATCTAGATTACAGACCAAAGATAATTAGACTTATAAATAACGATAATTAAAAGGGTGGTTGAATCCATATATAGTTTTGTGTTTTAGAGTTCTTAATCAACCTGTATCAAGAAATTAAATCATGCTTCAACTAAACAGTAAGTGTCAATGTCGCAGGAAACGCCCCCCCCCCCCACTCCAAGCCCCGAAACGCGTCCCGTACGAATTTGTACGAGATCCGTACACAGAAACGCATTTTGGAATTTCTGAAACGCGTTTCACAAAAAAATTTGCGATTCCTGGAAATCCGGATCCGTACGGCCGGATCCGCATTTCCGTATAGTGGATCCGCGGATCGTACGGCGAATCGCCATACGGAAACGCCGCGATTCCGGTACGGATCGCGAACGGTTCCATATAGCGCCGTACGGATCCGGTTTGCGGACTTGAAAAAAAAAAACGTTTTATTTTTATTTTATTTTTTTTATTTTTTTGGTGTTAGCTCGGTTAGTTAGTGAGTTAGTCTTGGGTTAGGGATTAGATGAAAAGCTTATAAGCTCTATTCTTCCTCTTATTTGCTCACTTGTGTTTTTGGAGAGCTTGGAGGAGAAGAGAGTTGAGGAGAGCTTGGAGGAGTGAGAAGGAGGAGGCTTGGAGGAGTAAAGAAGGGCTTCCATCTACAAGAGCTAAAGAGGTAAGTGCAAACCCCAAACTCTCTCTCATTTTTTTTGTCATTGTTTTTTGTATTTTCTCTCCTCCCTCTCCTACACTTTTTCCATTCTTTCTTCTTGTACATTTATTTACGGGTTGACTCCACCATCTATATTCATACTCAAAGATGATGTTTCTTTGGGTTCTATGTATCATTCCCCTCTTGGTTTTGATGATGAAGGACAGGGGAGTAGAAATAGAAGAGGGGAACATGAAGAAAGAAGAGGAAAGTGGTCACCATATGAGTGACCCAATGTATGATGAGGAGGAAGGCTTTGAAGAGGAAGGGGATGATGAAAACATTGAATCACAAGATGGGAAAATTTTGCATTGACACCCTTGTGAGACTATGTGACCAAACTTGAAGGGGGAAAAGGTGGTGGAAGCTACAAGTTTTTGTGCCCTCATGGTTGTCA
Source organism: Pinus albicaulis (assembly GCA_034641835.2). Taxonomy (NCBI): domain Eukaryota; kingdom Viridiplantae; phylum Streptophyta; class Pinopsida; order Pinales; family Pinaceae; genus Pinus; species Pinus albicaulis. The sequence goes on from CM076578.1 coordinate 1,332,601,378, forward strand.
TGGAGGAAAACCATATAGCGGTTCATATACTGTGTGAGGAGGCATCTTTGTGGGGTGATGGACGGTGATGAAAAAAATGGTCTTGGGGGATAGCGATTTGCCCAAAGGTTTCAATTTGAACAAAGAATAAAATACACCAAATAGAGGAGGTTGCACAACAAAAAAATAAAAAACAAAAACTCAATATGAATCAAGTGCAACCTCTAGATTTGGTAGCTCATCTTGCTCATGGTGTTTCTACAAGTTACGGAGGTAAAAAAACAATATGATTTCCTTAATATTCTTTGGGAGGATGATGTGGATGGAAAGATAGTCGATTTCTTTGTGCTTACTAGGTGTACCATTCAATGTGCTTCGCTCTCACTATTGGCATGAAATGGTAAAGGGCATCAATGAAGCCCCAAAAGGATACAAGTCCCCCAACTATGAGAAAGCTAGAACGGTGTTATTAGAAAGAGAAAAAGGAAAGGTTCACGCTTTGACACGTTTTACAAATGTGTGGGTGGATAGTGGGGTATCCATTGTATTAGATGGGTGGACAAATATCGAAAACCAACGATAAATGTTCTTGGTGTTTAACTGCGGGTACGAGTGTTTATTGCATGTCATGATTCCTCCTCTGTCGGTGCAACTTCCCAAAACATTGCGGATCTCCCTCTGCAAATCAATCGAGAGATGTGGGTCCTAGCAAAGTGGTTCAAGTGATCACGGATAATGCAACAAATTGTAAGGGAGCGGTAAAATTATTGAGCGTACTTATCCACACATATTTTAGTCTGGGTGCTTGGTGCACACATTGAACCTTTTGATGCATGATATTGTGAAGCATAAAAGAATGTGGGTGGATTAATAAGCTTTACAAGAGGGGAAGAAGCTCATTAAATTTATCACGGGGCATACAAGCGTAAACTACTTCTATGGCACTTACTCCAAGTTGCGGTGGCTTAAACTTTTAAAGCAGATTTGCAAGTTATTACCTCACCTTTAGGCGACTAGTGAAGGTGAGACAAGCTCTAACTAATATGGTCACCGGTTGAATCATGGGAGGAGATTAACAACGTAGAGATGGTGCTAATGCGACAAAGGACGGTTTTCTTAACATGTTATTTTGGTCACGGAGTTAAATATGTTTTGCAATTCACCAAACCAATTTATTACATGATCGAGTTTGGGGATTCGGATAAGCCAATAATTGGGGAGGTGTATGAGCAAATGGATAACATGTTGGGGCGGATTAAAGACATTGTTGAGCCTAGAGATACCACCTTGTACAAATATATTCGTGCGGAGAGGTGGTAAAACGATGGGATATGCTAAATATTCCATTGCATGCATTAGCATATGTATTGACACCTAAATATTATAGTCCATCATGCCTTTCTACAACGGCCACAGGGGGTCGAAGCGGAGAAAACCACACCTAGATCAAAGGTCCTACAAAAATATATTCTTGCCTTTAGATAAATTAGTCCTTTGATGAGGATGAGGCACACTTGGTACGGAAGCAGTTGAGCGGCTATACACTTTCCTTGGTCCATTTGGGAGCATGCATGCTATTAGAGATCGAGAGAGTTTTTCTTCTATTGAGTGGTGGAACATGCATGGCGGTGCTACTCCACTTCTACGGACTTTGGCATTGCGGGTGCTATCACGGGTGGTAAACACTTCTTCTGAGAGAGATGTTGGAGCTCTTATTCTTTCATCCACGGTGTTAAAGGAACAAGTTGAGTTTAGACGAATGAGAGAGCTTGGTTTACGTTCATTACAACTTGAGATTGTTGTCCCATTACTTTGTGATGATGCAAAGAGCAACAAAGACCTTAAGGTTTGGGACAAGTGACGAGAGGAGACCAATTTGGAGGATGGAGTGTTGCGATTAGAGCAATTAGAGGATGCTCTTATCCATGATGATGATGATCGAGTTGACATGCCACCCGCCACGGTCACTTGGTTCCTAGGTCCCATGGTTCAACACCAACGAGCGGGGGCTTCATCTTCATCGATTACGGTGCCATTGCCACGGCGTCCACATTACCATCTTCTTCATTGCCACCACGTGGAGGCGCCACCGTCACGTACTCTTCGTGGTGGAAGGGAGGAGAGATGAGTAGATATTTTCGGTGTTCACGGTACCCTTTCTTTTTGCTTTTGTCATAGATTATCATTAGACTTGTAGGCTTGTTGTGAATTTGAACATTTTTGTCTTGGTGGTGGCCAGTAGCCTATTTGTAAAACATTACTATTTGAATTTTGGACATGACTAATGTTGACGGTTGCTCATATAATATGCTCTATGTTTTATAATATGGTTAAATGTTTTATGTTTATCATTTATGTTTTATAGAATGTTTAATTTTTAAATGTTTTATGTTTTAAAATTTATAGTATGCTTAAATGTTTTAAACTCTTATCATGTTAAATGTTTTATGTTTATCATTTATGTTTTATAGTGTGCTTAAATGTTTTATCATACTAAATTATTTGATGTATGTTTGTAATGGGCACAAGATCTAGAATCTAGATTCTAGAATCTAGATTCTAGATTTATGATGCTCGAATAATTAATTATTGATGTACAATGGAATCATGGATGTCATATCTATCTTGATTTATGTAAGAATATGCATGTTTTCATGTCTTCTACAACTAATATGGTATTTGAGATTATTGTTTTGAATATAAATGCAAAAAAAATATAAAAATATAAATATATATATATATATACTAGACGCTTCCAAAGGCTTCGCTTCCTAATTTTTTGGAAAGGCGCTTCCCGCGTCCTCGCTTCAAAAAATGTCCCCGCTTCGTGCAACGTTAGTAAGTGTTATGTGCTCTTGTTTCAATTCATTTTGTTTCTATATTAAATCATAAAGATTGGAGCATCCCTCCATTTAGATTTATAGTCTCAACTGTGACTTTATAAAAGTTAATCGGTTAATATAGTATAGAAAATAGTAGCTACACCTTATTTGTATATCCGTGTTACGGTTATTATTGTGACATTTATAATTGTGGGTTATATTTATAAGCATTTAAAAAACTTATTTTGTATAACCTTACCTTATTTTGCATGGATACTTAAATTTGTCATTTTGTACTATTACATGTAAGAATATATTATTTGATTAACATTGTTGGTACATGGATACCAATATGAAGAAAGTTTTGCTTAAACATTGTTGGTACATGGATCTTGATATAAATTATGAATTATGTTATGGATATGGTATCTATAATTTTACATATCAACATAAATGATGAGATAGAAATAAAGAATGGTTACACTTGATTATTAAGGTGAAAATGAATTTACGGACCCATTGAATAAACATAACTTGAAGTATGTTATATGAACTCAGATCAATATCGTAGATAACAACATATATGAAATGTGCGAGAAATTGTTATTTGAATAACAATTTCCTTTGAATATATTGATAAACATGTTATAATTTGTGGACAAGTGTTTACATCGCGGATGGTATCATTACCAAACCGAGCGTGGCAGTGACAAGCTCCAGAGAACAGGTGAGATTCAACGAGGTTCCATGATAGGGTGTTAACCCTGGTCCTACTAGGAGGGTGGGGTGTTTCCCACCGTTTATCCTCAAAAACCTGGAGTCATGGAAGGGTTGTGCGAGTCACGCTCCCTAGATGTGTGATGATCAACGCTGCGGATGCCTACTAGGGAATCGGGTTGATATGATCGATGTTGTAACCTTTGAGGTATATATGAATGTTTAGGTCAATATGGCTGACGCCATGTCATGCCGGTATAGGACGAACGAGGTTGAGAGCGGAAGAGAAAAGAAGGATAGGATGATTCTAGAATAGCTTGGGAACTTTCTGTTGAAAGACGTCACTACTAAATTTGTAAACCAATAAATGATCAAAACATAAATGTTAAAGTGTTCTCACACATTAAACAAAAATTCAATTATGGTACACCACCCTTATATGATTATACTAATCACTTAAATAATTAATGATATACGACATAAAAAACTTAACTTCGGAATGAAGTTTTAAAGGAGGGTGTATGTAATGACCTTTCAAGTTATAGAGAGCATAGAAATATTAACATGCATATGAGACATGCATATGATAGCTACATAAGCATGTATCACATGTCTTGCACTGATCTATGCACTAATCGATTATGAAAAGTCTCGGTGTAGGGTAATGAGTGAATTATTGAAGTATTGAGTAAATACCTAACTCACCAAAATATAATGAATGTATTGTGAGGTAAAAGTTATACCTACCACTATCATAATATAACTAATATATTGTTCAAACGAAAGTAAAAGCATTGACTTATGCAAATAAAAGATGATATTTGATAAAATCCAAGATATTTACTAAATGATGATATTTAATAATAAATCCAAGATATTTTAGGAATCCAAGATATTTATTGAATAATATTTTAATATAAATCTAAGATATTTATTAAAAGAGAATATTTTAATATAAATATCTTGAAAGGGAATTTCACTAAGATATTTATTAAAAGAGGATATTTTAATAAATATCTTGAAAGGGATTTGTGTATAAAAGGAGGAAAACTTGATGGGCATGGATCAATGAGGTGGAAAAGCTTGGCCAGGGATGCGTCGGAGGATTTCTAACGGTGGGAGACCAAAGCGGTGAGTTCTAACGAGTCATAGAGTGATCTTGATTGATATTGGAGTTTTGGGGGATCAAAGAGGTAGACCCGAGATAGGGAATTTGAGAGGAAAATGGTGGTTTGGTAACGGGAGCGGAAGCCATGGCCGGAGTCGGGGAACATCTTCAAACACGGTTCCGGGTAAGTATTAAATAGTGAATTGATATATTAAGTTGCTTCAAAAATTCCGCTACGATTGTGTAGTATCAATTTTGTTAATGATTATTAGTGCGAAAATTTTGGGCTTTATAAGCAATCGTGGTACATGGTGCCCAGGCCTTGATTTTCCACCCTTTTAAATATGTCTTTTGCCTTTTATGATTTTTTTCTTTGATTAATTGCTCGAGGCTCAAGGAGTAAGAGTATGATGTGTAAGATATAGCCGGTGATTACCCCCTTTTGGTAGAGCGGTTTATTGCCCCCCGAGGGATTAGGAGACAATCATCTAGGGCCTATGGAACCAAGGTGATGACCATGGGTATGGGGTAGAGCTCATGTATTGGCTTTTTCCCACGTGCTAATTATGTTTGTCCTAGCTATCCTTTGCATTTTGTGGTACGTTTTCCAATTGAATGTGGTCCTTTATGATTTTACTTTTCTTTTTAGTTGCTTCAATCTGCGAGGCATCGCACGCCTAACCCAAGGTGGGGGCAAGGGATGGGGAGCAATGTGTGAACATCGGCATCGGGATAAAATTGGCAAGGGTACGAAAAACCAAAAAATCTTAAAAATCGGAAAATATCGGTGATAATCGGCAAACATTGGAAAAATTAAGATACCATAAAAATATGGGGGTAAAAATCGATGAACATCGAATAGGCCAAAAAATCATGATTTCAAGATAAAATCGGGGTGTTATCGAGATGTTCGCAACACTAATGAGGAGACTAACCCTAAGTGGACCCAAAGAGGCAATGTAGACCCGAATTGGGAGAAATGATGAATGGGGGTATAGTGAATGGAAGGGGAGTAGTATATGTGGATAAGGGAAGCGGGACCATGCAACCAAAGTCGAGGTTTCCCAAGTAGTACTACCCTAAAACCAAATGAGTCGGTAAAGGAGATCCCACGAGACTAAAATCAAGGGTAACACCCAAAAGAGGTCAAGGCATCTCCTCCAACTCCCTTCATGCATCTTCTTCTCCCTCCTTGTCGAAGAAGACCTCGATGTAATGTGCCCTTCTGCCGGCATATCGATAACACAGTGCCCACTGGCTCCTAGCATGTGAAGCATAGCTTCCTGCGTCTCGAATCTCTCTGCAGGTATCTTCTTCCAAAGGCCTAAGCCACGGTTCCCCTTCGAGGTGGAACTCCGTGTCTTTCCCCTTTGGCTAGAATGTCGGTCTCTAGGGGAAAGGCTCTAGTCTGGGCAAGGCATCCTGCAAGTCCACTTGTCCTCCCAGCGTAATCACGAAGTGTAAACGGAGCCTAGTAGACTTTGAGTAGCCCACACGGAGGCTGCGCGACCCGTCGATGAACATGTAAATCCTCCCGGGTTGGAGACAAGTCTAGCACCATCCTTCCAGAAGTCTCAAGAACTCGGAGATGTAGGTCTGCAGGTTCCGGTCTACTTGAGCTTGAGTCGACGGCAAAATCATCTTCGACCTTCCGAGCGGATCTCTCCACCAATCTCTAGGTTAACTTCATCGTTGTCACTCCTGAATGACCTAGCATAGCCATCCCCATGGAACCACCAATCATAGGCTCCCCCTCAAGGTGCAGCCGCCACGTTGATGGCCTCCACCTCCGCCATCTGGTTGGTGAAAGTAAATGTCGACTTTTCCACCCAAGCTTTTGTTGAACATTTTGATGACTAGTCATATGTCGGCAAGAAAAATGCCCATGGTATGTTGTAGTTCACCTCCCTGCGTGTACCCACTTCCTCTGTTACGAGCTGCAGGTACGCACCAACATCTTCCAAGTTTGGCGAGAAATCGTGGAAAGTGAGGAGCTTCTCCAAACTCACGCCGTCGATATGAGTGATACCGCAAAATAATCACAGTAATGAGCCACCTCACGGCTCTTGGGGTCCTCCCGTTCCTATACTGCCAGTCAAGAATGTGGGCGAAGTGGAACGTGGGGGGGTGCATAGCACCACCTATTGTGTAGTGTTATGCTGCGGTGTATGATGAGAAGTGTTGGACCCTTCGGCGATGTGAAATCCTGGGGGTCTCATGCTATCTGTTCTCCCGACAATCTTCGACCCATCTCCTATATTTTCTGGAGAGTTCTTGTACGGATTTAAGAAGGAGGTTACCAAACTCCTTCTGCGTCATCTACTTCATTTCGGCATTGGTACTTCCTCCTACGCGTCCTCTACTAGAACCACAGTCCCCTTCACACCAAATGTGGGCTCAAGCCTCAGCTCTACCTCTGTCTGCATTTGCTTCCGTCGCCAGTGTATTCTTTGTCTCACGAGTGTCATAGGCAATACCTCACGGTAGAACCAAGTCTATGAGCTGCGATGCCATTCTAATATTCCGAATAGGAAATAAACGATGGTACAAAGCAACATAAACAAAACTACGGCAAATAGAGATGCACCATAAAAATCTATACAAACATTTCGGAAAATTTGAGCCATTTTATTATATTTACGGATATGGGGAATGAGTACAGAAAGGTGATCAAAAGGATGGCACCTTGGCTTGCTCAAGGCAAGCTGAAATATCTCTCCGGACTTTGCTATGAATGGTTGCTCCTCTAGTGACTACGTAACACTGCGGGTTGCGGCTACGCGAGGAAAGTGCGCCTCTTTGGTGGAATATGGTACTCTGCGGGGGCTATTCCCACACGCGAATCCGCTGAAACTGCGGCTATGAACTCTCCTCCCAAATCCTGGAAAAAAAACGAGGAAGGAATTCGAAAAGGGGCGAGCCGAGTCTAACCCCCTTGGAAAATTACGCACTCTGGTGAGTACGGCCTCTAGGGCCGAATAGCGCCAAATGTTGGCCTCTCAACGCCCCAAAACACAACTTGTGAAGGGTTGATCCCCTCACACTTCTCCTAGGACCCAAAACTCCACAGATCTCCCTCACTCCCGGAGCTACTCTCCTCAAGAGGCACGTAATCCCTGCGAGGTGACTATCATGCGATGAGAAGCTGTGCGTAACTCCTGGATGTTGACTCTTCGTTCTGCTACGGCGAGTGATGAAGCTCCTCACCTCGAGCGGCAATGGAAGGCCCCAGAAATTTTGAGGTTGGGATCTCCGCTCGGAGACACCGGCGTCTTTGAACGACACTTGCGAGACTTAGCTTCACTTGACATAAGCGTGCTCAATATACGGTAGACAAGAATTTTCGAAGATGAATCTACGAATGAATGAGAAGCTGAGCCCTCACTCCCTTTTATTCTTGAGACCCCAACGTTCCCTTGGGCCTTTGTCTTTGCGATGTCCTCCTTGCCACAGCACCTTTGCCTACTGCGTTGTCTTGGCCCACGCTACCACCGGGCTGCACGGCCCATGCTGTCCCTCTCCCTACGTTGCCACTTGGTCCCTGTGCCCCACATTGAATGCATCATGTTGGCCAAGTGACTTTCGGAAGATTATTTCTCCTAAGTTGGGTTATGGGTCCTAGCACCCTTTTTATTTATGGTTAAACATTAGAAAAAGAAAAAATGCGAACAAAATTAATATTGCCAATTAATTTTGTTGCTAATTGGGAATACTACAAGACCAAGAGTACATAGAAGAGAAGCAACGAGAGACAACGAGAGGAAGCGAGGCGCGGCCACCAAAAGGAAGTCGTCCGAGTGCCACGAAGAGGTGACGCGAGGCCCACGTGTTTGCGCGGGCTTCAAGGGACAATACGAATTTAGATGAAGATCGGGGTTTCTAAGCGGGTGGGCTAAAACTTGATTTTTTGAAAGGCGGATCGGCGTAGAGAGGAGGTGATGCGGTCATCGACCATTCCCACAAAGGCGTACGCATCTGCGCACGGAAGGGAGTTGGGGTTTCACCGAGTTCGATCCCGGATCGGCCCGGGACTTGCGAGTGTCGGGGTAAAACTCACTATTTTGTACGTTTTGCCGAGGGATTTTCTGTTGGGTCGGCAGTTTTGGCACCTAGTTGTACTCAAAATGTTAACTTGCTTAATAATACAAACCCTCGGATACATTTGCATTGGTTTCCCACCTTGCTTGGGTTTTTCCGGGACATTAATCCAAAAAATAAGCGTGTCCTTTGTGTGATTGTCTCATTTATTTTTCGGTACTTGCTGCGTATATTGGTGTAGGTTGCGAGTATTTGCATTAATATTTATTTGAATAATTATGTAAATAACTTCTTAAATGGAAAATACAAGTAGGTAATACAAGTCTGAGTTAAGCTAACGATGGGATTTATGTTTGTAAGATTCAGAAATTTTCACATGGTATCAAAGCAATTGCAAATCAGGAGTGAAGCCATCGGCGAAAGGGCGGAGAAGAAAATGCACGGCGGGGAAAGCGAGTTGTCCCCGGCGGTCACCGATCCTAGACGGAAGGCAAAGGAAGGGGTGACGTAGTCACACAGAGCACATAAGCTCGTCAACACCGCAGGTGACGTTGTAGCGAACGCGACGCAATGCTTGATGGGTTAGTGCGGAGGCTATTGAGTCTAGAATTTCTAGTTGTTGTGTTGGAGGTGCGAGTACATTTTCTTTACGGAGTTGTTGGTGGGACGTTGATTCTGTTGGTGCGAGAAGAGTGTCTAGTGGGGCGAAGCAAGGTAGAGGGAATCAATTCCTCGAGAAGATTTCTTGCCAAGAAGTCTAGATCCGGTGTTGAACGGCGGCAAAGAGAGATCGAGGAGAGGTGCTTAGGCATTTTTTGGCGAGGAAGGATTTCCATGAAGGAAATCAAAATTGGAGAGGAGCTTGCTCCTTGGGGGTTTCTAGCACCAAAGAAATCCGGATCCGATTTTTGTCGGGCGGCAACGGAAGACGGAGAAAAGGAACTGGCTGACATTTAGTTGACCCGAGATGGTCGTGGGTGAGGGATCGGAAACCGGGTTGAAAGGAGCATCCGCTTTGTCATGCGGAAGGCCGGGATCTGGCGAGTTTGGATGAACATCGTACTTGAGGATCACGTCTTGAACACGATTGTTGTTCTAGTAGATGTTAATCCTCTCAAGAAGTACAAGGAGGCTCAAGCAAAAACAAAACGCATGATCATGGACGAAGTCAAGGATCTGATCCCACATATTGTTGAGAATAACACGGCAAGGGAAATGTGGGAGGCCTTGACCACTTTGTACCGAGGGGATCTTCCGTCCAACGGAAGATGTTGCTTGAGAATCGAGGCGAGATTGTTTCGGATGCAAAAAGGGAGAAGAAATCGACCCTTTCCTTATCGGTGCAAGGGATCCAAGATCGGCTAGCTTCTGTAGGGGCTACACCAAATGGCGGACTTATGGTCGGGACTTCACTGAATGCAATCCCGAGAGAGTGGGGAAACTTTTTTCCAAGGTATTTTGGGCGGGGCGGCTCTTCCCGAAATTTGGGAGGAGATGTGGCGGCTCTTTGACAAGAAGAGATCGGACGGTGGACCAAGGCGAGAAGCGGTGGTAAAGGGTTTAAAGTCAGAAGAGCGACTCTCGCACCTAAGGGACGACAATGGTGAGAGAAGGAAGAAGAAGGACCTCTCGAAGGTCGGATGCTTGGATGTGGGGAAATGGGACACTTCGCCATGCAATGCCTACGAAGAAGAAGAGCAAAGAGAAGAATCGACTTGAAGGTTGCTCCACCTTGGGCGATGAGGATGATGATGATGGATGCACACCATGAGTGCTCATGCACCTAAGAAATGGGGGGCGATATGGAGCTATAGATTGAAGCTATCCTTGAGGTGCCCAAACTCTTGGATCACATACGGCTATGGGAACCCTTAATGACGATAGCGGAAATTTACGAGAGTCGGTTGGTGCAAGGGATGATGGAGTGACGGTCGCGGACCTAGAGTGCCAAAGTGCGAGCCGGTGCGGGGCGAGAGGCGGCGGCGGCGGCCACGGTGCGAAGCGGCGGCGAGCGAGCGGTGCGGGCGGCGAGCGGGGCAAAGGCATCGGAGGGTCAACGCAAATCGGCGAGCGAGAGGAAGCTTCAACATCGAGATGCATCCAAGGCGGCCAATATGACGGTCGGCGGGATGATCTTCGGATGCTTAACTCTCAAACAGGCGAGTTGCGGTGCGGCATTTAACGGTGGCGGTGTTATGGGCAGCATGATGAGGCATTTTGAGAGGGAGTTGCATTACGGATGCAACGGTGAGCGATAGCGAGAGTCATGGGCGGCTATACGGATTGCGGCGGTGTAGTGGATGAGGGGCAACGGGCCGGGCATCGGCGGCGCGGAGGATCGATGCCATGGATCGAGTGGTGCTTCTAGTGAGAAATATTGTTAGAGCACATACCTCGCTATGAGGAGTGTTGATTTTGAGTAGCATCGGATGTGCTCAAGCTCCGAAATTTTGTGGAGGGCCCGGAGAACACATGAGATCTCCAAGACCCAAAAATCGTTTAGAGAAATTCCACCCCAAGTAGAGAAAGTTATTCAAATAATTAATTATTTTTAATGGAGCCTAAATTAAAACTTAGGGAATTAAAATAATTAAAGTGAATTACTTTAAATGTGGGTGACAAGCTTCTAAGTGACGAGGATCAAGCTTTGCTTCTAATCTTAGTCGTTGATTAAAGATTAGATCACGGTCGTTGATTTCTCAACACGAAAAGTATAAAAAAAGGAGAACTTGAAAGTTAGTTGGAAAAAACACACCCACGGTGAGTGAATCTAGAGATAGTATTCTTCGACGGAGCAATGCTCGGACGAAGATAAGATACGAGTAATTCGAGCGAGCGAGTGAGGGGCAAAAGCGGTTATTGGTCGAAGGACCAAGAGTACATGAGAGACGCCATAGAGACCACGAGAGGAAGCGACGCACAACCACCGGAGAGGTGACGCGGTCCACGAAGTGGTGGCGCATGCCACGCGGGGGCTGAGAGCTTCAAGGGACGGTCTGAATTTAGATGAAAAGCGGGGGGAGGGGGCCGAAACTCGATTTTACGAGAGGCGGATCAACGCGAGGGGAGGAGGTGACACGGACATCAACCATCCCCACGCGAGGGAGCCTACGCATCTACGCATAGAGCGGTGCGGAAGGGAGCTTGGGTTTCACTAGTTCGTGCGGATCGGTCGGGACTTGCGGTGTGAGGTAAACTCACTATTTTATCACAATACGCAGGGATTTTCTCTGTTGGGTTAGGCTGGATTTTGGCACCCTAGTTGTACTCATAATCTTTATTTGCTTAATAATACAAACCCTCGGATACATTTGCCTTAGATTTTCCCGCATTGGGTTTTTCGGGGATGTTAGTACAAAAAATAAGTGTCCTTTGTGTGATCGTCTCATTTATTTTTTCGATTACTTGATGCAGTACAATGGTGTAGTTTGCAAAGTACTTGCATTAATATTTGTTGAATAATTATGTAAATAACTTGTTAAATGGAAAATACAAGCCGGGTAATGCAAATTAGTTAACGTTGATTTATGTTTGTAAGATTCAGAAATTTTCACACGCGATTACTCCGGTCGTGCTTCCAATGCCCTTGGTCGTTCCTTCGGTCCGTTGCTTCTACTCCAACCATCCATCGTGCTTCTAGTCCACACCACTGACCTCGCATCGTCTTTATTATCAAGTCATCATTCCACCATTTCCTACTTTCGTCTGCGTGCTTCCATCGTTTCTCTGCCATCCCATGTGCTTCCACCATTCGGCTTGTTCCCAACATTTCCTTTGCCATGTGTCTCGGCCATCCATACCATTGCCAACGACTGCGGGTCTAGCCCGGGAGTCTGTCACGACGGCTGACCCGGCCAATAACGCCGTCGTATTTCTTTCGCCATGTCATTCGTTAGTAGGGTCTAGTCGATTTTTGTGGAGCCCGAATAGCTACAAGTCTGTTTCGTGCCCCCCACCGTTTCGCATTAAATTACACTTTATATGGTGTTAATTAAATTATACTTTTAATTAACCACATAATTAAATTATTTATTTATTAATTATGTAATTAATTAAATTATTTAATTATTAATTATATAATTAATTAAATTATATAAAATAAAAATAAATTAATATTATTATTATTAACTTATAAAAATAAGGGGTCAAGTTAAGTTGGATAAGTATACTCCACCTCGGACTGAGAATGTCGCCATCATGACAATGACCGATTTTTAATAAAAGATTATTAGACCTTGAGACTAAGTGACGACGAGGAGAAAAATCGAGGCACTTCAAGATACAACTAAAAAGAATAGAGGATCAACTCGAAGCGAGAACTAGAACAAATTTAAAAAGGATCGGGCGGTCCTTTCAAGTAAGGTGGATCAAAATCACAATCAAGCAATGGTATTGTTGACTTTGTATTTGTGACAAGTTGAAGGTTACACCCGATCAAATACTCCAAAGTAGTGAAGCTACTACGACACCAAGACTTCTGTAGATACATCAAACGCATCAACCTCACATCCCAACTGCGAGATCTCCAGGCATCTTCCATGCCTAATCAAGAAAATAGTAACGCGAATCCAGACACAAATATGTCGCTCTCAAGTCAATAACCCTTCTTCACTCGGTTGATAGCTACATATCAATGAAGAGCAAAACATAAGCTCTCCAAATTTGATGGTAACGAAAAATGCAACGTTGCTTAGTTCCAATAAAGAAGTAGAAGAATATTTCAAGATTTACGGTATTGATAATTATGATGAAAAGATAAGCCATGCATCCATGCAAACGGAAAATGAAGCGCATATAATTGGTATATGTGGTGGAAGAAGACGACACTTGCCATCGGTTGGAAGAAATTCAAAAATGCATTCTTTAAGGTGTCAAGGAGGAAGAATTCTTCATCCTTGCTCACCAAATTGCATCAAAAGGCGACGTGGATGAATACACTTGGGAATGGGAAACTTTAGCCACATAAGTACTTGGAATATCTCAAACTCGTCTCTTTCGATCATACATTACAAGACTTATACCCCATCTACACGCGAGAACTTGAGCTTCGGGACATTACTTCGATAGAAGAAGCAAGAAAAAAAGCAAAAAGTGGCGAAAAGCATGAAAGTGCGGTGGCCAAAGGTTGAAAGAGTAGATTCGAGACGAAGATTTTCCCGAGCTGCCGAACACGAATAATACAAAATATGTCCCACCACATCTTCGTGAAGGAGAAAACTAATTTGCAAATGCGAAGGATGAAAGAAGGTAAGTGCGGAACGCGTTGTGGCGAAAAATGGGACCCGAGACACGAGATGTGCTAAGGGAAAGAAACCAAAAGCCTATATACATGTGAAGCAACTAATGATTCGGACAATGAAGAATCGGACGTAGAAGAAATTGAAGATTCCCAGTTTTCTTTTCTCCAAAACCAAATGATAAAGAGTATTCATAGAGTATCATTATCGGCCATGACGGGTATATCACAACCCCAGGACATTAAAATTAAAAGGAAATATCAAGAAGAACAATGTAATGGTCTTGATTGATACGGTAGCACCAACAATTTTTTGGACTCAACCATGTTAGGATATTAGAACACATAGAAATAGTTAAGAATAACTTATTCTAATGTAGAGTTAGGTAAAGTGTGTTTCTTTACCATGTACATTTGTAACTTATAATACGACGGTCACGATTTGTGGTGATCACGACGGTTATCTCTCCTCCTCGGTATTAATGGCACTTGATCCGTGGCTTAACACCCGATTGGTCCATGATCTCTATTTAAGAGCATGGAGGGTCATTTGTCCCCGGTAGCTTGTTTATGAGAGAAACATATGTAACTTTCTTTTATATTAATAAACTCCTTTGAAGTGGCCGCATTGGCTCGAGTGTGGGCTTGTTCCCTCTTTGAGGGTTTAACCACGTAAAGTTATCTTGGTGTGCGGTTGTGATCTGTTTGTGACGGTGACCTTTGGTTGTTGATCTAGGGAACTTACCCTGTAAATTCCTACATGGTATGAAAGCTATTTTGAGGGCCGCGTCCAATGTTGATCAAAATCCGAAGTCGGTTTGTTGCATGCGAATGTCGTTTTGTAGATCTACTATTTACGAACATTTTTGTGCTTGGAGAAGCGCTCGGTTGTGTCGGGAGCGTACATTACGGTGAAGAACGCCTTTCGTTTTCATGAGAAAAGGTTTTCGGTTGCCCAAGTTATGTCAATTTAGATTTCGGAGGTATAAAGCATTTATTTTGTAGTTATATTTGTTAATAGTTACCTTATTTCGGTTTCTTTTTTTGTTTATTTTCGGTATTAAGGTTTTATTTGTTGGCGGATCTATACCCTCTTCTATGTATATGCTTTTTTTTGTGCGCTCGTGCGATCTCGGCAAATCATAAACAAGAAAAAGGGATTTTTTTTTGCTACGTATGCTCTTTCCCGCGTCTTTGTGCGATCTCGGGAATAAAAAAGTGATAGTTGCCGGTAAGGCTAGCAGAAAATCTAACATTCTTGTAGGAACTCTATTCTATGTTACAATAAAATACTTATCTAATCTTTATGTTTTCTATGTTTAAGCGAGAAAACTAATTGCAAGAGGATTTCAACTTAAATGCAAATGACGGATTCACGTTTTTTAGGAATGATTCACGGTTTTAAAAGTATTCCTAAGTTGACAAACCCAATAACCGGTGATCTTTCGAAACACACTAAGTAGCGATGCTCGAGGAGAAATGCACCGGAAACGGTGAGGCGCAAACCGGAAGTTTAATCGATGATTGTTGGATGGGCCCAAGACACGGCGATACTTGCTAGAACCATGATCCTCCTCTCCGGTCGACCGGACAAATTACGGAGACAAGAAATGTTCCTCCCAGCCAATTTAGGATTTAATCCCAAATCGAGAGGACGCCTCCTACTGCCCCCGTGCCCGAGAATCCAGGAAACGGTAAGTCTCCCTTCCACAATTGATAAATTTCCCACAACGACCTTCTCCATTTCATGGCAAGAACAAAAGCCCCCTTCCTCCTTCGGGTCTTCTTGTTTAAATAACAAAGTTTGCTCCACCATACAACTCCATCAAGCTAAGATCCCAGCCACAATTCCATCGAGATTTGACGTCCATAAATGTAGAAATGAATATTTTCAAAGCGGCTTGTCATTCGAATGCTCAGAGGATATGGTTGTATTAATGAGAGGTCATTCAAATGTAAGATGATAAGGTTGTATTAATGAGAGGTCATTCGAATGTAAGATAAGGTTGTATTAATTCGAATATATTTAATCATGGTGCTTTGAATGTTTTAATGAATTATTCTAATTATTCTTTAAAGTTAGTTTTCCTTTATGTTTGTATATTATATTTAACTATTAGTTAAATATTAGGAGTAGGAACTTAGGGTGTGGGTTGTTACAATTCTGCCATAAGGCTTTGCATTTCGTTTTTTTTTTTTTGGCTCGGTTTTTGTGTTTTTTTGTGCGAGGAAAAGGCTCGCACACCGAAGAGTAATTAAAAAAAAAACCCTTCCTCCTTTCATACAATAACATGATCCTTTTACTATCTCACTTGGTGAGGGGTTAGTTTATGAGAATAGAGGTCTTGGGTTCAAGTCTCCTTCTCAAGCTTCTTTTTGTAAAAAGTTTTTTGTTCAAAGGGCGGAATATTTTTTTTTTTTTAACCGCATTTCATCCGTTCTCGTAATTATTCGGTATCTACAACTCAGATTTTTCAAAAGGCATAACTTCTTCATCCGAGCGTTTTCGAAGGGACCGTTTTTTTAAACGGCCTAATTTTTGAAATCTTTCCATTGGAGTAGTTAGTTTTGACTTTTCTCGGCTTCGATTTTTTTTTTTTTAAATGGCAAGTGCATGCCCGGTTATTCTTAACGGCACCAATTATTTCCAATGCCTACCTCACATGGTAGATATACTTAGAAGTAAAGGGCTTTATAGAATAGCCACAAGACAGAAACTAAACCTTAGATGATAATACTTGTTGCTAAATGGGAAAATAAACAAGATCAAGCACGAGGGTTGATAAGAATGTCCATTGCTTAAGATCTTCGATTTCATATCCTTGACATTGACACCCACGATGAGGCCCTAGAAAAGCTAAAAGCTGTTTTTGGCATTCAAAATCAAATGCGGGCCTGACTTGAAAATGAGTTGCTTACTTTGGACCCCAATAATTTCTCCTCCATTGAAGATTTTTGTCCAAATTGAACCCTCGGAATTCTTTTAGAAGGTTGTAAGATCAAAAAGGACGATGGTAGCCTCATATATTGCATTCTTGCTAAGCTTGATCACCGCATACTGCGTATTTGTTTCCGCCTTCCATTCCACCGGAGAGAAGCCATCATTTCTTCGGGAACCGACTACAGAATCCCTCTTTTGATGCCTTTTGTGATTCTTTGATAAGAGAACAAGAAAACTTTACACCTTGGTCTTATCAACGCCTAAGACGCTTCTAAGAAAGCCTTAGCGACCCAACAACAACCATATCAAAAGAATCCCAAAGACGATATCCTAAAATATGGTCCTAAACCAAACAAGGGCCCTAAACAATTTTAGGCCGCAAGGCGAAAAAATCAAATCACCAAAATAATAAGGCAAATCAAAACAAAGGGAAGAAGGCAAGGATAGACATTGCAACTTTTGCAATCGGGATGGCCATATAGAGTCCAAATGTTTTAAAGAAGATGGAAGCCTTAAAAGCAACAATGAAGAAGCACAACATCAATTTGGAGCACTCTTCACCTTCATCTTACGGGCATGGCACTTTTTGTGGTTGTCAAGCATCAAAGTCTGGTTATGCATTAAATGTATCTTCCTTCTTCCTTCTCATAGGTGGCTCATTGATTCTGGAGCTTCTTACCACATGGCTAAAAATAAATCCATGTTTTCTTCTTTAAATGATTGTAACACCAAACATATTTATGTTGGCGATGATAGTTCTATTGGTGTTGTAAGATGCGGAGCCATTCATCTAGATAATGGTCGGTTTAATGATGTACTATGTGTTCCTACCTTGCCATGCAACCTTCTATCTGCATTTTATCAGAATGTATTCAATTGAAGGAAAATAGTAGAATTCTCACCTCATGATGTTGTAATCAAGGACCTCAAAGATCCTAAACATATTTTAGCTGAGTGGCATTCTTGATGATTCCACAAGGTTGTATAAGTTTGACAACTTTGGGGTCATCATCTCTTCCCTCTATTTTTGTTGCTCATAATGATGATGTGAGCAAACTTTGCATGACGACTTGGTCACTTAAACTATCGCTCTCTTCAAACTCTCTATATAAGGAAAATATGGTGACGAGGCCTTCCTATGGTATCTTGCCGAGATGGTGTTTGCTCCGGATATGTACTCGGAAAACATCATCGGGATAGTTTTCAACAAACGTGCCTCTTGGCATGCTTGACCCCTTTGCGACTTGTGCACGGTGATTTATGTGATCCACTTCCTGTTGTTTCTTTCTACGGTTGCAAGTATAACTGCTTGTCATTGATGATTTTTCCCGGACGCACTTGGGTATATTTATTAAAAACTCAAGAGTGAAGTTTTTAACATGTTCTTGGCCTTTAAGGCCTTTGTTGAGAAACAATCTAGACATCAAATTCTTAAGTCAAGATCGGACAATGGCGGAGAATATGTTAACAACAAATTTATCAACTTAGCGAGCATGGCATTCAATTGCAATATACGCATTTCCATATACTCCACAACAAAATGGTGTATAGTGAAAGGAAGAATCGCACCTTAAAAAGAAAATGGCTAATTGTATGCTTCAATCTAAAGGGCTTGGCCTCAATTTTGGGCGAGAAGCCATTAAACGCCTGATGTAGTAAATCGCACTCCCTACTAAGGTTTTAAAGAATATAACTCCGAGAGAAGAGCTTGGAACTCAATCAAACCAGATGTAAGTCACTTTCTTGTTTTTTTTGAGTAGAGTACTTGGGCCCATATTCCGGATGCGAAACATAAAGCCTTAGAACCTAAGAGTGAAAAATGTATTTTTGTTGGATATTACGAAGATGTCAAAGGATGTAGACTTCTTCAGCAAAATCAAAAAATATAATCATTAGAAGAGATGTAAAGTTTGATGAAAATATATCGACTGCCAAGCCTAGTTCGGTGGGTGTGCCTTTTAACTGCGAGCTCGATTCGTATATGTGCCACCTCTCTCTCTCTCTTCTATTTTAATAACATTCCTTCTAGTTCAAATGATGACGGCGAGGATGACAATCCTTCGCTCCACCTCATGCAATTGTTCCTTATACTCCACCGCTTCCAAGATGGGTCCGCTCTACTCGGGATGCGAGCGAGGTTCTCTTGCAAGTGACCTGCCGATCAACAACATACACGTTCTCGGTTCAAAAGAGCCTCTTCCTTATTGGCTCAAGTTCCCGGAAAAACTTGATCCGGAAACCTTTGAAGAAGCCTCAGGTCATCCAGTTGAGGATGAAGCTGAATGAAGAGTATCGTTCCTTATTGGCCAACAAAACTTGGGATCTTGTTCCTCTTCAGAAGAAAAACTTGTCGGATGCGGATGGGATTTTACAAAACAAAGTTTGGACCGGATGGAAAAGTGGATAGACATAAAGCTCGTCTTGTCGCTAAAGGTTTTTCACAGAGTTGAAGGCATTGACTATGCGAAACCTTCTCTGTTGCAAAATGAATTCTATCCGCCTTGTTCTTTCCCTTCTTTGCCTCCTTTAAATGGGAAGCCCATCAGTTGGATGTTAAATCTGCCTTCCTACATGGAGATTTGCATGAAGAAATCTACATGGAACAACTGGCTTTATCCAAAAAGACTCTGACCTTGTTTATTAACGCCTTAGAAAGTCTCTCTATGGTCTCAAACAAGCTCCAAGACTTGTTATGCCAAAATGGATAGATTTCTCTTAGATAATGGCTATTCTAAGTGTCATTCGACAACACTATCTACACCGAGAAAGTGGGTAATTCCTTCACCATCCTTGTTCTTTATGTTGATGATCTTATCCCCTTCTTTTGGTAGTGATCCAAACTTACATATAAACCATGTGAAGTCTAGCCTCAAAAGAAGTTTGAAATGACGGACTTAGGACACTTGCATTACGTCCTTGGTCTTCAAGTCTTGCAATCCAAGGAAGGCATTACCCTCTCTCGGTCAAATATGCTGTGATCTTCTACACCACTTTCACATGGAAGATTGTAAGCACCGCCCCTTCTCCCTTTCGGTACGAGTCAAGCCTTCGATCCCGTGTACTACCCCTTAAGTTGATGCTACCTTATCTTGTCAACTTGTTGGTAAACTTTTGTATCTAACCCATGCCGTCTTTGACTTTTCCTTTGCGGGTGGTCTTGTCGCTCGGTTTATGCACCAACTAAGAGGAAGTCAACGGAAGCGACTAAAGAATACTTCGCTATATTTGAGGTACGAGTTCGATTCGGGATTCATTACAATGCAGGAGCATCTCCATTGTTGATTGGTTTCAGGTTTGATTTTGATTGTCTTGGTGACACGATGATCGAAAGTCCCGCTGCCAAGGATATGTATTCACTCTTGGTTTAGGACCTATTACTTGGTCTTGTAAGAAACAAAGTGCCATCTCCCTTTCTTCGGCGAAGCGAGTATCGATGGTGCGGTTGAAGCCGGCAAAGAAGCCATGTGGCTTCGTGAGATCCTCTCTGAATTTGGTCTTCATCGGTAGCATCCAACTACACTTTGGTGTGATAATCGGAAGTGCCATTCGGCTATGTAAAGATCCGGTTCGGCATCGGCGTATGAAACACATTTAACTCCACATACACTTCATCGGAAAGCTCATTCATGATTTTGTTCTTGAAGTGCGGTATTGTCCGGCAATGATCAAGTAGCCGATATCTTTACGAAGGCTCTCACGAAGCGAAGTTTACCAAACTTGATCCATGCTTGGAGTTTTGGTAAGTTGTCATTAAGGGGAATAGGCTCTAATGCCTCCTTCCTTCTCCTATTGTGTCACTTTTGTAAATCCTTCAATCCTATCCCAATTTGTTCTTAGAGGATGTTAGGATATTCCGACACATAGGAAACGGGGCTCCTTTTGTGTCACCTTTGTGTTTGGATATTCTAACATAGGAAATAGTTAAGAATAACTTAGTCTAGTGTAGAGTTGGGGTAAAGTATGTTTCTTTACCATGTAAATTTGTAACTTATAATCCGACGGTCACGATTTGTAGTGATGCGACGGTTATCTCTCACCTCGATATTAATGGCACTTGATGTTGGCTTAACACCCGATTGGTCCATGATCTCTACTTAAAGAGCATGGAAGGTCATTTGTACGATAACTAGTTTATGAGAGAAATATATGTAACCTTTCTTTTATATTAATAAATTCCACGAAGTGGCCGCGTTGGTTTAGGGCGTGGATTGTTTCCCTCTTTGAGGGTTTTAACCACGTTATTATGCGGGTGTCTTGATTTGTGACCTATTTGTGAGCGGTGACCTTTGGTTCTTGATCTACGAAACTTACTGTAAATTCTAGATGGTCGGAACTTACCATTGTAAATTCCTAGATGGTATCGAGCTATTTTGAGGGTCGCGTCCGTTGTTGAACAAAATCCGAAGTCGGTTTTGAGCGCATGCGAATGTCGTTTTGTAGATCTACTATTTTTGAACATTTTTGGGCTTGGAGGAAGCTGATTGATTTTGTCGGAGCGTCTATTACGGTGAGGAACAACTTTCGTTTCATGCGAAAAGGTTTGCGAGTTTGCCAAGTTATGTTAGTTTAGATATGGAGGTATAAAACATCTATTTTGCGGTTATATTTGTTAATAGTTGCTTATTTTCGTTTTTCGTATTAAGGTTTTATTTATTTGTCGGATCTATACCCTCTTCTCCGTGTATGCTCTTTGCTCTGCGCTGTGTGCGATCTCGGCAAATCATAAACAGGAGGAAGGGATTTTTTTACTACGTATGCTCTTTCCCCGCATCTTTGTGCGATCTCGGGAAATCAGAAATAGTGGAAAAATAGATAGTTGCCGGTAAAGCTAACCAAAAATCTAACAATCTGTCATAAGGCTTGCATTTCGTTTTTTTTTCTCGGATTTTTGTGTTTTTTGGTGTAGGAAAAGGCACGCACACCGAAGAGTAAAAAAAAAAAAAAAAAAACCCTTCCTCCTTTCAAACAATTACAAAATCATTTTACTATCTCACTTGGTGAGAAGTTAGTTTATGAGAATAGAGGTCTTGGGTTCAAGTCTCTTTCTCAAGCTTTTTCTGTAAAAAAATTTTGTTAAAGGGGCGGGATTTTTTTTAAAAGTCGAACTTCATCATCAAATTTCAAACCGTTCCCGTAACTATTCGACATCTTCAACTCGTTTTTTCAAAAAGGCATAACTTCTTCATCTGGAAGCCATTTTTCAAGCCCTTTTTTTTTAATCAGCCTAATTTTTCGAGCAGTTAGTTTCAACTTTTCTCAGCTTCAATTTTTTAAAAATGGAAAGTGCATGCCCGATTATTCTTAACAGCACCAATTATTTCCAATGGCTACCTCACATCGTAGATATACTTAGAAGTAAAGGGCTTTATAGAATAGCCACGGGACAAGAAACTAAACCTTCTGATGATGATAAAGTCGCTAAATGGGAAAATAAACAAGATCAAGCACGAGGGTTGATAGGAATGTCCATTGCTCAAGATCTTCGATTTCATATCCTTGACATTGACACCCCTCATGAAGCCTTGGACAAGCTCAATACTGTCTTTGGCATTCAAAATCAAATCAGTGCCCACCAGCTTGAAAATGAGTTGCTTACTTTGGACCCTAATAATTTCTCCTCTATTGAAGACTTTTTGTCCAAATTCAAGACCTTTTAGAATGTTGTAAGGTCAAAAAGGAAGATGGTAGCCTCATCTATTGCATTCTTGCTAAGTTTGGCCCTGCATACTCTATATTTGTTTCCGCCTTCCATTCCACTAGAGAAGCCATCATTTCTTCAGGAACCACCTACAAGAATCCCTCTTTTGATTCCTTTTGTGATTCTTTGATAAGAGAACAAGAAAAACTCTTACACCTTGGTCTTATCACTCCTAGAAACGCTTCTAAGAAAACCTTAGCAGCCCAACAACCATCATATCAAAAGAATCCCAAGAAGCAGTATCCTAAAAAATATGGTCCAAAACCAAACAAGGGTCCTAAGCAATTTCAGCCGCAAATTGAAAAAGCAACTCACCAAAATGATAAGGCAAATAAAAACAAAGGGAAGAAGACCGATAGACATTGCAACTTTTGTAATCGTGATGGCCATATAGAGTCCAAATGTTTTAAGAAGATGGAAGCCTTAGAAGCAGTGATGAAGAAGCACAACATCAATTTGGAGCACTCTTCACCTTCATCTTCAGGAATGGCACTTTCTGCTTGTGGTTGTCAAGCATCAAGATCTGGTTATGCATTAAATGTATCTTCCTCTTCTCATTCTCATGAGAGGCTCATTGATTCTGGAGCTTCTTATCACATAGCCAAAAATAAAGCCATGTTTTCTTCTTTAAATGATTGTAACACCAAACATATTTATGTTGGTGATGATAGATCTCTTAGTGTTGTAGGATCTGGAACCATTCATCTCGATAATGGTCGGTTTAATGATGTACTATGTGTTCCTACCTTGTCATGCAACCTTCTCTCTTGTTTATCGGAGAACTCTTCTAAAGTAAAGAGAAAAGAGGTAAAATTCTCACCTCATGATGTTGTCCTCAAGGACCTAAAATCCTAAACATGTTTTAGCTACTAGCATTGCTGATGATTCCACAAGGTTGTATAAGTTAGACAAATTTGGGTGATCAAGTCTTCCCTTCGTTTTTGTTTCTCATAATGATGCAGTCAGCAAACTTTGGCATGAGCGATTTTCTCACTTAAACTACCGCTCTCTTGAAACTCTATGTAAAGAAAATATGGTGACAGGTCTTCCTATGGCATCTTACTGAGATGGTGTTTGTTCCGGTTGTGTACTTGGAAAACATCATCGAGATAGTTTTGACAAACATGCCTCTTGGAATGCTTCAACCCCTTTGCAGCTTGTGCACAATGATTTATGTGGTCCACTTCTGGTTGTTTCTTTCTCTGGCTACAAGTACTTCTTAACTTTCATTGATGATTTTTTCAGACGCACTTGGGTATACTTCTTAAAACTCAAGAGTCAAGTTTTTAACATATTCTTGGCCTTTAAAGACTTTGTGGATAAACAATCTGGACATCAAATTCTTAAGTTAAGATCAGACAATGGAGGAGAATATGTTAACAACAAATTTATCAACATTTGCATTGAGCATGGCATTCAATTGCAACATATTGTTCCATATACTCCACAACAAAATGGTGTAGTTGAAAGGAAGAATCGCACCTTAAAAGAAATGGCCCCTAATTATGTAACCAATCTTAAGGACTTGGTCTCAATTTTTGAGAAGAAATAAAATCATGTGCAAATTACATAGTAAATCGCACTCCTACCACAAATTCAAAAAATATAACTCCAGGAAAAGCAAATCAAACTGATGTAAGTCACTTTCATGTTTTTTGGAAGTGATGCTTGAGCCCATATTCCAGATGCGAAACATAAAGCCTTATAACCTAAGAGTGAAAAATGAATTTTTGTTGGATATTATGAAGATGTCAAAGGATATAGACTTCTTCAACCAAAATCCAAAAATTTAATCATTAGAAGAGATGTAAAATTTGATGAAAATATCTTCACCTGCGAGCCTAGTTCGGCGGGTGTGCCACCTTTGGCCTGCGAGCCTAATTCGGCATATGTGCCACCTCTCTCTCTCTCTTCTATTTTTCATAGCATTCCTTCTAGTTCAGATGATGACAGCGAGGATGACAATCCTCCACCTCTTGAAATCATTCCTCTTACTCCACAACTTCCAAGACGGGTCCGCTCTACTCGGGATGCAGCAGGTTCTCTTGCAAGTGACCCTACAGATCAACAACATGCTCGTTCTCAGTTCGAAAGAGCCTCTTCCTTATTGGCTCAAGTTCCAGAAAATCCTGATCCAGAAACCCTTGAAGAAGCCTTCGGTCATCCAGATTGGGATGAAGCTATGAATGAAGAATATCGTTCCTTATTGGCGAATGATACTTGGGATCTTGTCCCTCTTCTAAAAGGAAGAAAACTTGTCAGATGCAGATGGGTTTACAAAACAAAGTTTGGACCAGATGGAAAAGTGGAAAGACATAAAGCTCGACTTGTCACTAAAGGATTTTCACATGTTGAAGGCATTGACTATACTGAAACCTTCCCCCCTGTTGCCAAAATGAATTCTATCCACCTTGTTCTTTCCCTTGCTGCCTTTTTTAAATGGGAAGTCCATCAAATGGATGTTAAATCTGCCTTCTTACATGGAGATTTACATGAAGAAATCTACATGGAACAACCACCTGGCTTTATCCAAAATTACTCTAGCCTTGTTTGTCGCCTTAGGAAGTCTCTTTATGGTCTCAAACAAGCTCCTCGGGCTTGGTATGCCAAAATGGATAGATTTCTTTTAAATAATGGCTTTTCTAGGTGTCATTCTGACAACACTGTCTACACCAAGAAAGCGGGTAAGTCCTTCACCATCCTTGTTCTTTATGTTGATGATCTTATCCTTACTGGTAGTGATCCAAACCATATAAACCATGTGAAGTCTAGCCTCAAAAAGTAGTTTGAAATGACAGACTTAGGACACTTGCATTATTTCCTTGGTCTTCAAGTCTTGCAATCCAAGGAAGGCATTACCCTCTCTCAGTCCAAGTATGCGTGTGATCTTCTACGCCACTTTCACATGGAAGACTATAAGCCAGCCCCTTCTCCCTTTCAGTTTGGAGTCAAGCTTTCAATCACTTGTACTACCCCTGAAGTTGATGCTACCTTATACCGTCAACTTGTTGGTAAACTTTTGTATCTAACCCATACCCGTCCGGACCTTTCCTTTGTCGTTTGTCTTTTCGCTCAGTTTATGCACCAACCTCATGAAAGTCACTGGAAAGCAGCTAAAAGAATACTTCGATATATTCGAGGTACAGTTCAGTTCGGGATTCATTACAGTACAGGAGCATCTCCAATGTTGATTGGTTTCACTGATTCAGATTGGGCTGGTGACCCTGATGATCGAAAGTCTACTGCAGGATATGTATTCACTCTTGGTTCAGGACCTATTACTTGGTCTTGTAAGAAACAAAGTGCCATTTCTCTTTCTTCAGCAAAAGCAGAGTATCGTGGTGCAGTTGAAGCCAGCAAGGAAGCCATGTGGCTTCGTCAGATCCTATCAAAATTTGGTCTTCCTCAGCAACATCCAACTACACTTTGGTGTGATAATCAGAGTGTCATTCAGCTATGTAATGATCCATTTCAGCATCAGCGTATGAAACACATTGAACTCCACATACACTTCATTAGAAAGCTCATTCATGATCGTGTTCTTGAAGTGCAGTACTGTCCAACCAATGATCAAGTAGTCGATATCTTTACAAAGGCTCTCACAGAAGCGAAGTTTACCAAACTTTGATCCATGCTTGGAGTTCAGGAAAGTTGTCATTAAGGGGGGATAGGCTCTAATGCCTCCTTCCTTCTCCTATTGTGTCACTTTTGTAAATCCTTCAATCCTATCCCAAGTTGTTCTTAAGGGGGGATGTTAGGATATTTCGACACATAGGAAGTAGGCTCCTTTTGTGTCACTTTTGTAAATCCTTCAATCCTATCCCAAGTTATTCTTAAGGGGGGATGTTAGGATATTTCGACACATAGGAAATAGTTAAGAATAAATTAGTCTAGTGTAGAGTTAGGTAAAGTGTATTTCTTTACCATGTACATTTGTAACTTATAATTCGACGGTCACGATTTGCAGTGATCCGACGGTTATCTCTCTCCGCAATATTAACGACACTTGATCCGTGGCTTAACCCCCGATTGGTCCATGATCTCTATTTAAAGAGCATGGAGGGTCCTTTGTCCGGTAACCGTTTATGAGAGAAACATATCTAACTTTTCTTTTTATATTAATAAATTCCCTGAAGTGGTCGCGTTGACTCAGGCCGTGGACTGTTTCCCTCTTTTGAGGGTTTTAACCACGTGATTATACTGGTGTATTGATTTGTGATCTGTTTGTGAGCGGTGACCTTTGGTTTACCCTGTAAATTCCTACATGAGGTCCATGGGCTTGTATCTCAGATAAAAGCCTCCCTTGTTCACCTTCTTCTTCATTGCCATTCTGCTTTATAACCACGCTGTCTCTCTAACTGTGACACCTGTAGATAAAAACAATCGACAGCAAGCTACTTGCGGTGGGAGCCAGCTCTTCAAAGATGATAATAGACTGCTGCATGCAAGGCTTCGAACAACAAATGACAAAGAGATGTTTTGAGAGGAAATTAAACTTGCAATTTGAAAGTTGGGATAATGATGCCAAATGTGGGAATAAAATGTAATGATGAGGGTAATTACGATCTTGCATGCTTGGGTGATCATGATAACTAATTGGGTTACCTCACCTTTACCCCTAACCATCGGAATTTTAACAACTCACCACGCTCTATTTTTTCTACAGAAAAACACAATTCTGCCAGCGAAGACAGTTATAAACCTGGCAGATTCGCTACGAAATTGTCAGGTGATTTCGTAGCGAAATCTGCCATTCTGCAATTATATTCACTACCAAATGTTGAAAAAGCAGACAAGTGGAATTTGTTTGATTTGAGACCATGCATGTGAAAATTAAGTGGAATTGGGTGGATTTGACTGACATGACATGATTAATGGGGGGTTTTAGACTTAGGGTAAGGTTTATTTCATGGATTTTTTCATCAAATTCATGAACCAATCTATTAAGACAAAGTGAAACCTAGGTGAGTGAGGTGAGTGACCCTATCAATGAACTTTTGAAAATTTATGTGTGATAACACCATACTCATTGCAATGTATTCGGCCTCAGCGGTGCTTAAAGCCACCGACTTCTGCTTCTTGCTCATCCAAGATATCAAAGCAGAACCCAAGGTGAAGCAACATCCAGATGTGCTCTTGCAATCCACCACACTGCCAACCCAATCGGCATCAATATATCCATGGAATCTCAAACTCCCGACAATGTATCTCAACCCATGGTTGATTGTGCCCCGAAGATATCTCAATAGATTCTTGGCACTAATCCAGTGAATGTGATGAGGATCAACCATATGTTGACTCAAGTCTCAAAGTGTTTACGGCAAAACATACGTCCGAACGAGAGTTCACTAGGAACATCAGGGCCCCCACGAGTTGTCAATACTTGGTAGGATTTGCTAGCAAGGGCCCAGCAGCGTTTCCACACAACTTCTTACAGTTGAGGTCCATCGGTGTCGACACAGACTTACAGTCCACCATACCAAATCTCTCCAGCAGCTTCACGGCATATTTTCCTTGAGAAAGAGAAATCTCGCCTGACCTCTACCAGACCTCCAAGCCTAGGAAGTAATGCATCAGTCCTAGGTCTTTCATCTCAAACTCGAAAGCTAGCTCCCTCTTACACTGATGAACGAGAGGGTCAGCACCTGCCAGGAAAAGATTGTCCACATAGAGAACCAGAATGAGAGGCATTTTTCTATCAACCTTAAAATAAAGGTTTGGATCAGCATTACTCCAAGTGAAGCCCAGCGTCATCAAGTAGCTATCTATCCTCTCATACCAAGCCCCGTGGGCTTGCTTGAACCCATAGAGGGCTTTCTTCAACCTGCATACATGGGCATCTCTATCTCAGACTTCGAACACCAGAGGTTGCTCCACATACACCTCTTCCTTTATAGAACCATGCAAAAAAGCGGTCTTCACATCCATCTGATGGAGACTCCATCCTTGCGTTGCAGCAAGGGCAATGATAGATTGGATGGTGGTATAGCGGGCCACAGGTGCAAATCTAACATCATAATCTATGCCTTCTTTCTGAGAGAAGCCTCAGGCAACAAATCTTGCCTTGTACTTTTCGGCACTTCCATCAGATCCATGCTTCATCTTATAGAGCCATTTCGAGGTGACAACAAATTTGTCCTCCGGTCTCGAGACCACTTCCCAGACATCATTTTTCATAATGGACTCATATTCTTCGTGCATAGCAACATTCCAAACTTGATGCTTTACGGCTTCTTCAAATGATCCAGGCTCATATTGTACTATCGTACTCATGGCTGCTAGATACCCTTGGTATCTCTTCGGCTTCTTGCTTTCACGGAATGTCCCCCTTGGGGCAATATGTCTCTCGGCATCTGCGAGAGTATCCCTGAGCCATGAGGGTCTTCTCTTATTTGAAGAAGGAGGTGGATCAATAGGATCCATAGGTCCTTTAACATCAGGCATCATTTCATCCTTCGGCTCTTCCAGCTTCCCTACTTCTTCATCTTCTTTGTCTTCCTTGGAGCTAGGAAGATTTATCACTTTCTTGAGGCCAGCATCTTCATCGAAGATGACATCGTGGCATATCTCCACTTCTCTTTGACCAGGCACATAGATTCTATATGCCTTCAAAGTTTCACTGTAGCCCACAAACATTCCCTTCTTTCCAGAAACATCCAACTTTCTTCTCTTTTCTTTCAGCACATGAAAGAAAACAGGACAACCAAAAACTCTAAAATGAGAAACATTAGGTTTCTTACCAGAGAACACTTCTTCAGGAGTTTTGGAGTCCAGAGTGGAATGCGGGCATCTATTTTGAACGTACACAGCAGTGTTCGCAGCTTCTCCCCATAGAAACTTTGGAAGACCTTGGTCACATAGCATGACACGGTCAACTTCCACAATAGTCCTATTCTTTCTTTCAGCAACACCATTTTGCTCAGGAGTGTACGCAGTTGTTGTCTCCCTCTTAATTCCAGCTTCTCTGCAAGAATCTTTGAATTCATTTTTAAATTCAGGCATCCCTGTCACCACCTTCCTTGCTTCGGGAAGGGCTTTGTAGTGTAGGTGTGCAAACCTCTAGTGCCATAACTCTGTTTGAAGAGTTGTATCACGTGACATAGCCCCTAGTGGACTTCCTCCAACCTTGTAGAGTGTATCAACTCTAAAACCAATAATAAGAGCTTCCTTGAAGTTCTTCTTCCAGATACGTACCTTTCCATCAACGAATGCCACCTTGAACCCTTTGTCTTCCATTGCCGAGATGGACACAAGGTTCTTCTTCAAATTAGGTATGTACAACACATCTTTTAATCGGAGGACTTGACCTTGAGATAGATGGAGGGTCATAATCCTTGTCCCTTTCACGGGATAGGTGGCATTATCTCCAAGGATAATTTCCAGATTGGTATCCTTCTCAACCAAATCAGAGAGGGCTTCTTTGTAACCACTGAGATGCCTTGAAGCACCACTATAAATCAACCAGACATCCAAGGTATCGAGAGGAGATGCAACAAAGAGGGCAGATACAAGAGTAAATTCATTTCTCTTATTATCAACAACATTAGACTCATCGTACCTGGAAGTCCTTGACCTCTTGAAAGGTTGCCTATTTCCACTACGATCAGAGGGAGCCTTCCTTTTTCCTTTGAACCTGTTGTTCCTTTGATTGCCATTCCCTCTCGAGTTGTTGTTGTCATCATCCCTGGGAGAGACCCTTTTATCAAGGCACTTTCTTGCATAGTGACCAGTCTTGTTACAAGTGTAACATCTTCCCTTCCTTCCTTTGGGCCCCTCTCTTCCATGGTTTTGATTTCTCGGGCCACCATTGTTTTTCTTCTTTGCATGAGCGGCGAAGGTAGTAGGGTCACTTCCATTTCCATGAGAGGGATAATCTCTCTCCATCATTCTTGTTTCCTCTTGAGTGCATCTCGTCAATATTTCATCAAAAGCAAGAATCATATTATTATTAAGAATAGTGGTATTGAATACATACCAATCACGTGGGAGACCTCCAAGTGCAATAAGAACCATCTCTCGATCAGATATTGCTTCCCCAATAGCTAGGAGGTTATTCCTGATTTCAGTGAGCCTCATAAAATAGGATTGAATAGATTCATCCTTGCCCTTCTTGATATCCTTCAATTGATTCTTGAAGAAAAGGATTTGATTAGCATTGCTAAACCTGAACATGCTCACCAGCGTATCATACATCTCTTTAGATGTGTTCAGCTCAAAAATGTAAGCAACCAAGTGCTTATGAATAGAATCCCGAATAATCATCTTTGCTTTGATTTCCCCCTTTCTATACTTCGTCTTTGTGGTAGCAGCTCCATTTGATGGAGGCTCTTGAATCTTTCGTTGCACATAGTCCATGACATCTTGATCTTCTAGTAACAAATCCAAGGACATCTTCCATGCATGATAATCATACTTATCAGTGAATTTATCATCAGCCTTGAAACCTTGTAGGTTGAGGAGGCCATCTGTCCTTGATAGGATTTCTTCCTTCAGTGATTGCTTCTATCACTAGCTTGGACTTTTCACCTCGGCTCTGATACCATGTTAAATTTAGATAACCATGGTGTTCTATGCTTGATGCAATTTTACTTCAATCTTTCTTATGCCTGATACAAAATAGCAATCACATAAACATGAAGTAAAATGCTGATAGAACACAATAATAGATCAACAAAAGACAAGCCAATAATATAAATCAGATTTACAATTCCTTTTGTCCAGCAAAGATATGAGATATTGTGCGTTGTGGCAGTCAACAGGATGCTTCAACCAGCAAAGCCTGTCAACATCAGCCAACCTTCCCAGTGTAACACCCACAGCCCTCAAAGACAACTCATCACAAGACAACGTTGGTCAACCAAAAGTCAACGCGAGACAACAACAGAAAGTCAACGCTGCAGATTAGGACTTCAGTCAAAGAGCTCTGATTTCCTCGATTTTAGTGCCCAGCAATACGGCCTCTCAAAATCAGAATTTTGGCAGAGATTTGAGGTCAAACGACCAAGGGTTGACCACGGTCAACGTTGCAGCAAATAAGCCCTAAACAGATCCGCAAAAAAAAAACTTCTCTAGCTCCGCACATGTGAAGGGAAGAGGCCTCCAAAGGCTAACGAACGAATCAGATCACAATGAGAGATGTGGGATGAGTTGATGAGCAAATGACCTCCAATTCTCACCAATTTATATCCATCAGTGAGAGTGTGTGACACATCTATTAGGCTTGTGAGCCTATACTACAAATCTGGCCGACCTTGCACATGTGTGGAAAATAAATTCAAAATATATGTTCTACTCATCCAAACAAAATGATCTTTAGATCAACCTTGCACCTCTCCAAAAGAGGAATGAGCGGTGCAACATGGAGTTTGGACCTAGTTGCCCAAAATTAACACCTTTCCACATATATGGTTGTCCTAAATGGATAGTACAAACTTCATGTGGAGCAACATCAAGCAATACCTCATATTTAAAGGGATAGGTATTATAACGTAGATGACATTGTTAACTAATGTATATGTCTCATCCATGGCTTAGCCAATCAATGGTGTATGCTTGGGGGTGTGACATTATCAACACCTTCAACTTCTTGACATTCTATGCTATGATCAAGTTTTTTTAATTGTTGCTATTGTTATCACCTAAATCTTTCTCACAACAATATCTTGAAATCACCAAAAACTATCATCAGTACACATAGATAAAACAAAACAATGTCACCCTATGGTCATTCAAACTCTACTACAAAAAATGGGTAAAAAATGATATAATAGTGTTTTTTATGTACTTGCACTATCTAACCTTTTGAGGTTAGTCCAAACTATGTGTCTTTTCCTTTAAAATCCATGAAAGCCAATCAAACACAAAATGACTATGCTTGTAATGTAATTAAGGCGAGCATACATCAAGCCTTGTTTGCATTAATGCGATGTGACGTCAAGTGGGTAGACATCTCCTCACACTTGAGGGAATCCTCTTAAAACCTTGGACATTCAAGTGGTAAACTAGTTCAATCTAGGAAAGTAAGTGGTCATAAATACAAGGCCATAGACAGGGATGAGTAGGAGATTAAGAACTATTATTATGCTAGTGGATGTTCACTAAGCTCATATGCCTTTGGCCACTACCAATTTCCCACTTGCAATATGCTTACTTGAGCTCCATAGCTTGAGTCTTCTTCTCATGTTATAAGAGAAAGAGTGTGTGAGAATTTGGATTAAAGGACCCTCCCAAGCAGCATGATGGAGCCCATAAGCACCATCCACTCCACAAGTATCATTTAAGGCCTTTTCATTGGTATACAAATCTCATTGCTTGCTAGTTTTTCTTTGTGTCACTTTGTAGCTTAATATATAACTATGTCTATTTGTTTTTTCTGTGGGTTGCAATATCATTTTGTTTTCTAAACTTACTAACTCATTGGATTGTTACTTTAGCTTGTACCTTAGTTATAACTTGCAGATTTTGCTCACTTGTGTTGAAAAATTTGTAAAAATTATTGTCGACTCCACCTTCTCCCTCTATCATTGTATTACAAGGAGTCAAACTGGCCCTTGTAATATTTCATAAAAATCTTCTTGGTCTCTCTTGTTTGCAAATTTCATAATTCTGGACTGACATGATTTGTGTGATTTTTTTTCAAAACACACACAAATATCGCAACCAACAACAATTTGTTACTATGCAGGTTTCAAAACTCGCGTGCCTATTTTTGTACAAACCCACGCAAGTTTGCCAAAACCAAGTTTTGGTATTTTTCTCTGTTTCAAGTTAACATTAGGTTGTAGGCGATCCTAAATTGTGGTAGGCGATCCTAGTTAGACTTAGGGTCCTTAATTAAAAAGAATAATTATTTGAATAAACTATCAAACCAGATGGAATTTCTCCAAACGCTTTCTGGGTCTTGGAGATCTCATGTACTCCAGCTCCTCCACAAAATTTTGGAGCTAGAGCACATCTAATGCTACCCCAAAATCTCAACACTCCCTCTTAGCAAGGAGTGTGCTCTAGCAATACTTCCACACTAAAGCATTGCCCTAATCTCTGGAATCGGTCCCCGCGTTGATGCTTGGCCTGTTGCCCTCCATCACTGCGCTCCTGCTGCCCATGACTCTGCCACATCCTGTACTGCAGCTCCCTCTCAAATTGTTGCATCGTGCTGCCAACTGCTGCAGTGCAACTCAGTTGTTGAGAAGTAAGCAACTAAAGGACCCCTGCCCAATCACTAACAGACAAGTCAATCGAGTCTGCATCTCATCATTGAAGCTCCCTTGGCTGCTGCTCTGCACTGTCCTCCTGAAGCCACTGTGCTGCTAAAGCTCTGCACTACGTAAGCACTGCCTCCTCTATGCTGCTGAAGCCCCATCAACCCCTCTGCACTACTGCTATCTATGCACTACGTTGCTCCCATCTATAGTGTCCCAACTCTACCCTCTGCTTCACCGTGATCTTCTGCACCCACTACTCCACTTTTCCCGCTACTGTCTTAAGACTCTCGTAGCTTGTATGTGATCCAAGAGATGGGCACCTTAAGGATCCTGCCTTCTCCATCTGTAGCTGCTCTACAGATCAATATCGCCACACCTCTTCTCTTGAGGTTCATGAGCACTCATGGCTACATCATCATCAGAGCCATCATCTTCTTTCGTTGTCGCAGCCTTGGAATCAGCTTCCTTGTCCTTCTTCCTTAGAGGACAAGTGGTGGCGAAGTGTCCAAGTTCACCACACCTGAAGCATCGAATCTTGGATAAATCCCTCTTCTTCTTTCCTTGCTGCTTCTTGGATGCAAGGGCTGCATCTTCCTATTCCTCCTTCACTTTGCTAGATCCAGTGTTGTTTTGTCTCTTGGTCATCCGGTAGATTTCCCCTTGTCGAAGGATAGCCCACATGTCATCCCAGCTTGGAAGGTCCTGTCTACCCAAGATGCTTTGGAAAAACGTTTCCCATTCATCTGAGACTGCATTTAGAGCAATCCTCACCATGACATCATCCTCCACTTTAACCCCCATGGCAATCAACTGCAACCTAAAGAGGAAGGGATCGATTTCCTCTCCGTTATTCATCACAAATAAGTTAATAACCTCATCTGGTTCTCCAGAAGCATCTTCTTCTGGACGGATTTCCCTTGATACATTGTGGTCAGCGTTGTCCACATAGCATTAGTTGTCTTCTTCTCGGCAATGTGCGGGACCACATGATCCTTGACCCCGTCCATGATGAAGCACTTAGCATGCGCCTCCGCTTCACTATGCTTCGCGAGAAGAGCAGCATCGGTTGCTATAGCCAAGACGTTCTCTGCATGTTCCCGTAATGCGTATGCCTCCACAACCGTCTGGATTCTAGCCTTCCAGATAGCAAAGTTGGACAAGTCATCCAACCTATCCTGATCACGCAGTCCGTACGGCGCCATCTAGCTCAACACAATCTGTCGAAACAGAAACTCCTCTCCCTGCTATTGTTGCTACTCTCAACAGAAGCTCGGATCTAGGGTCCTTGGCGAAAAAGGCACCCTCTATAGTAATTGCTCCCTCTGACAACTGATTTCCCTCCTAGGAAATCTGACAAATCTCTTGAATCACCCCTCTTCCATGACCCTCCTGATCGATCCTCAGATTTCTTTGGCAAAAATCTGTTGAGCGACTGTTCTCCTCCTGCTCTTTGTCAACTTAGCGAGGCACTGTTCTGCACTAACAAAACCTATGCCACACCAACAACCTCTGAAGATCTAAAGCTCTGCTTTCAAACTAAGGCAAATTTGCACAGGAACCTCAAAACTGGACTGCGTCCCTCTAGCTGGCCTCTGCGTGAGAAGGTTAGCTCGGTGCAGCGACCGCGCAGCACAAGCTGCTCCTGCGTCACTCTGGAAAGCAATGCGCTGCCTCTGCATCACTCAACTAGGACTGCGTCAGACCCTGCGTGGCCTCTGTTGGGACTGTGTCCTTTTGGTGCTGCGCTGCCCTCTCTGGAACTCTGTTGCTTCACCTGCCTTCTCTCCAGCAAAAAATTCTTCAGTAGTTTTTCAGGTGATTCAGCGTGATCTGCAATGCTCTGATACTTAACAAAAATCCTACTGCAGTGTCTTGATTTACTTTTCCTACTTGAATTAAATTACAAGTTAATTTTCTGAATTATTCAGTAAAATCAGCAAAGTAAACACAACTGCAACCTACACATTTACAGATCATTTACTGAACATCACGCACACATGACAAAGTGACACAGATTTTTCAGACAAATGTTCCCAGAAAAACCCAATGTGGGAAAACCGGTGCATCTAGCTCTAGAGGGTTTTATTATTATGCAAAAACTGAATACAACAATATCTGGGCACCAAAATGGTTCGCCACACAGAGAAATTACATAGCATTAGTACCTCTTTCACTCGGAGACAAAAAATATGATTGATTCACACCCTCATACGAGATTTACAAAACTCGAGCCATTTCTGGCCCACCGAAAACCCCAAAGTTGTCCCTCAGCCCTCTGCGTCAGCCTCTGCACTGCCCTGGAAGGGCCTGCGTCAGCCTTTCTGGGCTTGCGTTGCCCCTACGCTGCCCTCACTGGGTCTACGTCACCCCTGAAGGGTTGTTGCTGCCTTTTGCGTGGCTCTGGTTGAACTGCGTATCTCTGGCTGGCCTCTGCGCTACTTGGTATACTGTCTCTCTGTTGTTGTTGTTTTCTTGGCCTCGGCTCAGATCATCCCTTGCCAATCTTTGCCCCTCACTGCACTGCAAACTCACTTCAAAATTCTTAGCAAACCACGCCCTAGAATTTCGACTTAGCTTCAGTGTTCTGCCAATGTGTGTATTCTCCAACTGACCCCAAGCCCTTCTCTTATACTTTTCTTGTTGGCAAACAAACGGCCGTCATCTAATCTTTAATCAACGGCTAAGATTAGAAGTTGCTTGATCCACGTCACTTAGAACATTCTCATCACATGTTTAATTTAATTCACTTTAATCTTTTAATTTTCCCAAGTTAGACTTAGGGTCCTTAATTAAAAAGATTAATTATTTGAATAACTATCAAACCAGATGGAATTTCTCCAAACGCTTTCTGGATCTTGGAGATCTCATGTACTCCAGCTCCTCCACAAAATTTCAAAGCTAGAGCACATACGATGCTACCTCAAAATCTCAACAGAAGTCTGAGGGCATCTTGCATGTAAATGGCTAGACATCTCTTGACTATTAAAAGAAATTGGAGAGGGCCTATATCCCCCTGAACAAGGAACAAAATTTCCCACAGATATCATAATAAATGGGACAACGGAGGATGAAATGTTCAGTGGTCTCAATCTCTTGAAGAAGGCACAACCAACAAATCATGTCTAATAGATCAATCTAATGGTTAGTCTCAATCTACAATTTATGACAACCGACTCTGAACTATCCCAAGGGGATCCGAAGGGCTTGTATACAATGGCAAAGTGTGTAATGGGACCGAACAATGAGTCCATCCCTCATCACCATGAAGTGCTTAGCATAACACACACAGAGGATTTATCCAAGTGACCTATACATATTTCCTCTAGATGTCCTCTAGGATTATTATATTCATCTCTTGTTTAGTTGCTAAGAAATGGTCAGGTGAACACAGAGAATATCTAAATGGAGGAAGTTTGTCCATCATAATACCCATCAAAGCAAGAAGATCTAAGATGTCAACATACCAACATCAAGATCATGTTGAAGGACTAGCTACTGCAACGAACTTTGATGAACAAAATATCAAGTATGTATGCTAGTCACACCCCTTTGTTGTGTCAAAAAAGCTCCAAATGATGTAGAAGAGAGATGAGACCAAACACTGTCTCAAGTCAGAAAAAGCGAGCTCCAAACTATGTAAGAATGATGGGCTGAGGAACTGAGTGCTTGCACCAAATGATGCAACATCTTGGCCAATATGTCCTGAAAATGATTTTGAAAACATTGCCTCTCAATAAGGGCCAAGGACCTATAGCCCTTATTCATTCAAGGCTAAAGCACGTGTCGCAAACTAAAGCAAGGTCCTATGAATAATACCCCCAGAAAAGTATATGACCCAGTGATCTCAATCTCCTCCCATTCGAAAAAGAAATGGTGATTAGAGAGGATTTTCTTTGATGTGATGAAGATCATGGCCTTGGTTTTACCTAGGTTGTCTGTCAACTAACAAAGACCATAGAAAGGGCTAGGGCATCTAATTGTCTCTGCAATACGTTTGGAGATGACAATAACAGAACCACATCATTTGCAAACATCAAGATAGAAATCAAGACATGTTGTAGAAGGCAATCATTACCATCCCAGATGTGCTCATGCAAGGATTCCAACTCGTCAATGTAGATCTCAAATAGTGTGGGCACTGGGGATAAGGTGCATCCTTGTTTTACCTCATCAATACTCCTAATAAGATCAGATAGCCTGTGTGTTGTGTATAGATGGTCAATGACTGACTCGTATAAAAGCACAACAGTTGACAAATGGGTCTCTAAGATGCCAATGTCTCTTAAGTCTCTAAAATAAAGCCTTCCCTGGGAATAGAATCAAAAGCTTTCCGAGAGTCTACAAAACAACAATAAACTTTTGAAGAGTGATGTCAAGTTTCCTCAATGATCACCCTTAGTGTAAATATGTGATCAATAGTCTTGTACGCAAGTCGAAATCCAACATGTCCTCTAGCACTAAGTTGCCTATGCTTAAGCTCCATAAATAGTTGCAAGTTGAGGGATGTAGCGTAGAGCTTCAAGAATGCATTGG
The DNA here is from genome assembly GCA_034641835.2 of Pinus albicaulis. Lineage (NCBI taxonomy): Eukaryota > Viridiplantae > Streptophyta > Pinopsida > Pinales > Pinaceae > Pinus > Pinus albicaulis. Next base: position 1,332,639,654 of record CM076578.1, read on the forward strand.
CCAACATGATCATATTGCAATTGTTAGGATATTAGCTAGGGTCAAATCTGTGTATCGGGTGAATGATGTGTTGTGACCATGCCATTGGGAAACCTATACAAACCAAACGGTTGAACAGATCATCCAAAGCACTGAGATCGTGAGGTAACCTGAATCTTGGGCTGTCGTGGGAGGTTGCGGAGAGTGGATACGTGGGAGAACATGGATATGGAGTTGATGTCGGATTTGAGGCATGCAAGCATGCATCCTCCTAGAGATCAACCACTCTTATCTCCATATGTGCACCTAACTAAACTTAGACAGAGAGCACTACATGGTGGAAGAAGTAATATTTACACTCATACCTTTGAAAGATGAGAATGCAGCTTACGAGGTCAGTGCTAAAGTGTTAATGGTTAGTGTAAAAAATTCTTACATCATATCACAAATGAGGCAGTAAAATTTGCATTGATTGGCAAACCAAGAATAGTTATTACTAGCACAAAGTTGACTAATCTGCCTATAGAAATTCAAGATTTTCTGAGTGAATTTTTTTTATATTGTTGTGAATGGCTTACCTAATGAACTGCCTCCAATGATACGCATCAGCCATCATATAGATCTCATTCCATAAGCCAATCTACCAAACAAGGTAGCTTACTTGATGAATCCAAAGGAAAATGAAGTAATCAAAAATCAAGTACAAGAAGTGTTGAACATAGGGCTAGTAAGAAAAAGTTTGAGTCCTTTCAGTTCCAACAATGTTGAGTCCTAAGAAGGATGGAGGTTAGAGAATGTGTACAGATTCAAGAGCCATCAACAAAAGCACAATTACCATCTGTCAACTGGCATGACATTGCTAATAATTGGTTTGGAACATGTTGCTGCTAATTTGAAGGAAATGAACTTCAGATAAATACAACAATTCATGACTTTCAAACTAAATGCAACATTAAGGATGGTATTTTGGTTGAGAGCAAAGAATTTCTGAATAGGGAAAAGAGGAAATGTCTTTCAAGTCATGATGTTATGAAAATGTTAGCAATTTGCACGATGGAGGAGGGAATGGTGCAGCGAAATTAAAGAAAGAAAATTATAATAATAACCATGTCCATGTTTAAGGCTCTTTGCTTGGGCTAACTAAGATGGAAAAGGCTAATCCCATGTCCATGATAAGGAATTGGAAAGTATGGTATGTGCTAAGTAAAATGGAATGGGTATCTCAGCATCTGATTTTTCTGGTCTCTTTCATATTGAAACAAGTTTGTCAGGAATTGCTGCTAACCCAACTTTTCAACCTTTAGAGGAGCAATTTTAGAATTCCAACACTTCGAAATCACAAGGAGGATTATTTTGTTGCTGATTCTGGTTTGCTGCCAAATTCCCACGACACCTTTAGTAGCAACAACAATTCAGAGAATGCTTCTCTTCAGCAGCTTCAAATCACTACAGAACCTCAGAAGAAAGGACAAATACAGTAGCTTTTATCCTAGAAATGGGTTCATGATGGGACTTCTTGATGTTTCGAATATTATAGAATGGGTTGCAGTACGATGTTCTTCATGTTTGTCCTTGATTGGATCATATCCCAATGTTAAAGGCAAACCTTTGCAGCAAGTGAAAGCATTCAATTGTTCAAATTCCATATAACAACAAGTGAAGTAGTTGGTGGACCCAATGATGTTTTCAGGAAACATACCCTTCAAAGAATTTTTGTAAACCAACTTCAGGCTAGTGCAAAGGATGAGTCGTCACGTCAGACAGTGATACGTAATCTAAACTCAAAAAAAAAACTATGATGTTACAAGTGGTCCCTGTAAATGTAAATGCATGGTTTTGTAGTGGGGATTGCTAAGAAAGGACCATCCACTTAAAAATGCTACATGGATGACAGATTTAGACTATCAAAGCATGGTAGCAACACTGATGAACTCACGAACCCATGAAGAAGTCTTTTGTTCTTTGGTATTCTGATGCAGGTGCATCAATAATACATGTTTGTTTGTTGTTTTGTCATAGGTAGGAGTATTTTTGGGTTCATATATTATGCACCTATAACCTCCATCTCACATAATGAGCCAGTGGATGAAAACGTACTTGTTTAGCATGTATTTAGGGGTGTTAAGGTAAGCCTAGGAATTGGTTTTGATTTCCCTAATAATCCAAGATCTCAATCTCTCACATCGAATGTGACCTCTTTCCTGTGAAGTTCTAACTTTGGTGTGCTCCAGGGCAAGTTTCACGATGTAGATAGCACATCAGCTATTGGTCATGGGTGTCCAAACGAGCCAAAAGAAAATCTAGATCTACTGGGTTCGAGTTATCTTACTCGTGGTGTGTAGAACGAGTTGTAAGCATTGTTTATTACAAGATGGAATGCCAACGGGTTTAGAACGAGATAGTGGATGTGTTCAATTTTTGCAAGCTCTGTTGTATATTTGAAATTTCTTGTTCTGGTTCTTGGTTTTTTCTCTTCACTTCACTATTACTGTACTTTGAATTTGTTGAATAATAAATCTAACAAAGAATTAGATATTCAAACTCCGTCCAGCTTATCATTCCAAGTGAAATTCAGAGCCGCACTCTGCCCAGCTCGTCGTACAATTGAAATTGAGAGACGAACTCTACCCAGCTCGTCATTCCAAGTAGAATTAAGGGCTAAAACTCTGCCCAGTAGTTTAATTTTTTGAAACTGAAGGTCGATCTCACCCAGCGAGTTCTGTCAAGGCTGTAGCGGTTTTAATGAGAAGAGAATCGTGTGTTGAAAAACCTGCTGTAGCGGTTTTAAAGAGACAATGACGAACACGGGCCTTCGCTAGTTCTAATGACGCAGTGCTGTAGATATTTGTTTTCTCCTCGAATGGGAATCAAACCCCAAACCTCGTGGTCACAGGTTATAAGAGCGCTGGGCCTGTATACGGAAAAAAAAATAGCCCTCCAAACCGGCCGAGAACCACAAGATATTCCTCAGACTGTCCAGGAAAAGGGTAATCCAAACAAATACCAAAGAGCTAAACGCGACGTGAGAGGAGAAATTTGGTAGACTTTGGAACCTGGTATGGCAGATTTAATTTTTAATTGATGTTACTTCTATAAATGAAGGGATAGTTATTCAAAGCTGCATGAAAGAATTTTAATGTGGGTTAGCACAAAGTAGAGATTTATATGGGGTTTGTGTAAATTGAGATTCAAAGCTAAGATCAGCGAGAGCGCGCACCCCTGCACCACCATCCAACCAACAAACCCCAGAACCCAACTGGTAATTCAACCAAAAGACAGCGGATATGTTACAGGAGTTTTCAGTACCAATTTATTTAACTTTACACAACAAATAACAAGTAAATATGAAAAAAAGATTGACCCTTATACATCATCAACTACTAAAGCTGATGATAAACCAGAAGTGAAAATAGGATTCTATAGCATAGAAAAGTTCCTATGAAAATAAAAATAAAAAAACGTGAAGCCAATTATAAACATGAGCAGAAGCTCTAAGATAAGCCAGAGTAGCTCTCTCTGCCCCGGCGGTTAAATCACGGCCTAGAACCTATTTAGGAATTAAATCCCCAAACCCTTAAAACCCTAATTTACAAATGTTCCCACGTTAAGTTATAAGAATTTAACCGGTGACCTCACCCTGAAGCAACGAATTGTATTGTATACACTGCATTGATTTAAGCGCAATTAAACAAAAACATTCGTTCACACTTACAAGACCCCTAGAATCAGGCGATATTTTTGACAGTAAAAGCATCTTCTAATCTCTGACAATCAACGAGATAAGCAAAGCCAAAAGCGAGATTCTTGAGAGTCGACTCGTGGAAATCCTCGTTTTCTGTAGCAGTTGCGTCGGTGGAGAAGAAAACCCTAAACCCTCGATTAAAGGCATCCCTGGCCGTCGTCTCACAGCACAGATTCGTCACCACTCCCGTTATAATTACTTCAGATTTGCCCTGCTCTCGCAGGTACTGTTCAAGATCGGTGTCATAGAATCCGCTGTAAGTATGCTTGTGAACGAGTTTGTCGGTCGCCCTTTTGTCGACCTGCATTCAAACGCAACAATTGAAGCTTTTGTTTTGATTACAACAACAGCATGTGCAGATTTGCTTTTAAGGTGAGGGGATCGAACCTCAGGCATTAGCTCGGCCTCCGGAGTGCCGTCGCGAATGACACTGTTCCACCACTCTTCCTGCATCCCATAGTCGGAAGGGTCTTTATGAGAGTGACGAGTGTAGACGACTGGGATGTTCTGAGCTCGACAAGACTCGATCGTGCGACGAATCGCGGGGAGAATGGGACTGGCCATTTCCTTGAAGTAAACCTGCATGTCTACCACCACAAGAGCTGCATTTTCGGGGTCGGGATTGCGCCTCCTGATCTCGTATTTTTCGTATGAACGCCCCATTTTGGCCCAACACACTCGCGAGTCGTAACAATTCAACTCGCTGCGTCTGATTATTTGAAACAACGCCTCGGCTCTCAATATGATGCTATATTATTGGATTTAATTTACAGAATCTAGCTCCATTAATGCTATGTTATTAGATTTAATTAATATAGATGAGACAGGCATATAGTGTGCCAGTACATTAATACGGACCTGTAGCTCTGCTGCCATTGTTATTATTATTTTTAATCACAGCTTTATTCCTTTTAATTTTATTATTCAATCATACAGTGTGTAGTTTAGAGATACTATATAATTTTTTAAAAATATTTAATTTAAAATGTAAATAATAATAATAATAATTAAGAGTTATATTTTATAATTATAATTAATAATTAAATCAAATATTTAAATCAGCTTAAATCAAGATTAGATTAATTGGTTGTTGTTAGAGCATCTGACTCAATAAAACAGAGTTGGGTGAGGCTGTGAATTTGTAATGATGTTGCCATCACTAATTTCTTTTTAAAACGTGAAATTAGAATAAATCTACATTTATTCATATTTAATAACAATCAAACTGGTAATAAATTAATTTATTATAAATTTATCTTAAATAAATTTAAAATGTATTTAATCAAAATTAAACCATGTAGGATAATAAATTTATTTATTGTAAATTTATTATTTATTTAAAAATTAATAGTAGTGATTCAATCAAATAATTAAAATTGATTCTAACCAACGAATAATCAATTTTGTAGTTTGGTAAGGATTCTTTCTTTCGAAATAAGGACAAAGTAATGGTTCACAATAAACATATTAAAATTTATTCTAACCAATGGAAATGGATAACCAATCGTGTAGTTTGGTAAGGACGCTCTCCTTTGAAATAAGGGCAGAGTAATGGTTCACAATAAGTATGTGTTTTTTCTTAATTGTGCTTAGATTTATTAGTGTTTAGGGGTAGTATTGGTCCTCATCCAAGGTTATAATTATTATTTTTTAAAGCTTGGTAGGACTATATCTTCATCGTCATATCCAAAAACATCACCCTAATCAGCGAGGTGAATTGAATCGGTGACTTCACATCAAGGAGTGCCTTAACAGCACACTCTATCACCTTCTATCGAAGACCCCGTGCACATATCCAAGGCTATAATTTTTTTTGCTATTTTTTTTTTTTGTTTTTTTTTACTATGCATATTTAAAACATAGTTAATGTTTTTAATCTAATAAATGGGCATATGTCATTGATGATAGGAAGTGCCTAAGTTATGACAATTCTTGTAACACTCTCCTCCCACATCTACCCAAGCAACCGGCCAACTGGAGTAAACATGTGGCGAAGGGTTACTATGATCTTATTCAGCCTCATAAGACACCTTAAGGAAGTGGAACCGACACCACACAATAATGCAAACCTTATGCACATGCTACAAGACACCCAGAAGCCATTCCAACCCCTTAGGAGGCTAGCCCCTGATCTAACCTGACATTTTCATGCATTAGTCCCCTATTCGCTCCCTTGATATGGGCAAGAGTGCGACTGGAAGCCTCCAATCGCACGCACATCAAGTATGCATGCGACTAGGGACTTTTCCTAGTAGTTATGATCCTACAACCCCGATTTTTGTGCCACTTTTCAGGCCCAGAGCTCAGGTCATTGCCTAGAACTCCATGATACTTTCAGAACTAAAAATTAACAGCAGAATAACGATGTAAATGCAAACACTTGAACAAGGACTTGATTGGACCCCTACTAGCCATGACAGGTGTTTCGTCAAACATGTCACAAATATGTAATCTACAGGTCTAAACAACATATTTGAGCATAGGTGTCTCATACTTATCTAAGAATCGCTAAGTAGCATTGTTGAATCATCACATTGATTACATTATCATCTATCTGGTCATAGATACATTGTTTATTCATTTAAAAATAAAAAATGATAAAAGCCATACATCATCATTGTCATAAAACATGTTCATAACCAACATATAACCAACATAATAACAATGATAAAACAATCATCAATATCGCATAATAACAAGTACATTTACCGATCAATTACAATAGGAAAGGAGCTGTTACTGACATGTGCAAAATGCAACCAGGTATGGGACTTCCACGTACCACCCAACCATAGATTGGGTTGAACCAAATCTTTCTTTCAGCCAATCACCCTCGTGCCATATTCCAAGCATGAATGTGGGATCTCATAAAACACATCAATCAAAACCAAACCAGGGCTTCCAGAGGCCAAACCACCTCAACCCTCAACCAGTGATTCCACCTCACATTCGAACATCACTAACTGTCACCAGATTGGTCTCTAACCAAGTTGTCCAGGGCTCCAGAGCGTTTGTTCCAACCAGGGCTTCCAAGACTAGTAACTCAACCCACAACTGTCATCGGGCTTCCAGAGCGTTTTTCCAACCAGGGGTTTCAGGACTAGTAACTCAACCCACCAAGGGCTTCCAGAGCGTTTGTCCAACCAAGGCTTCTAGGAGTAGTAACTCAACCCGAGTTGTTATAGGGCTTCGAGGGCGTTTGTCCAACCAAGGCTTATAGGAACTAATAACTCAACCCATAGCCAAAGGCACAAAAAAACAAACCAGAAAACACAAGTAAAACCCACAACACCATGGCTATCCAGGAAATGGCAAGGCTAGGAAAACCCATTGTCAATCCAGGCAGTCCTCTATGCCAATGACATATCATAACCAAAAAACCACATGTATATGCCATGCATGCCAAAATTAGCAAGGGAACCATACATCCAACTCGATACCTGCAAAGCAATCTAGATGAGTCGTTGATCTCGATATCCTCTTATGCTTTCCTACCTTTCCTTTGCCTTCTTACTCCAATACTGCAAGTATGCCACACTCTCCAAGAGTGCTCCAAGAAAATCTAAGTGTCCAATAGTATGAGAGAGAGAGAGAGAAAATGAGAGCTCCAAAACTAAACTGACAAAATTCTTGAGCCAAAATCTTTCCAACTAATCCTCAGAAGCCTTTTTATCAATGAGTCCTCTGTTTTCTTCATTTTTAATTATTTTCCTTCATTTTACTCCTCACATGCAACATGTGACCTTTCACCTTCCCTTTCTCCTATTTTCCATTATTTTCATAAAGAAATGCCAATAAATGACTCATGCCTTTCCAAAGTCTTTGTCATTGCCTTTGCCAATTTCCTTTAGCCATAATAAACCAAAGTGACACACTAGGATGTTTTTCCCGTAATTCATCTTGGAATATGTGTCACGTGATCTTGGTCTTATATATTTTTACATGGAATTTTAACCAGGGCTATTACAGAACCCTCCCCCTTGAGAGAACATCGTCCTCGATGTTCAATGACACTTATAACTAGCAAGACTACTGAAAACCAAAACATACTGCATGTGGAGCTCTATAACACAACTTGTTGCAGTATTTACAATGACCACTGCTGAAACCATGAAAATCATACCTTTTACTGGAGCTTTATAACATAGCTCATTATGATATTTACACTAAAAACCACATATACTTATGCACATTTGAAACCAACAAATAATCATACTGTCTATGGAGCTTTATAAACACAACTCAATACAATATTATTTACAATAATATAGACATATACACATATGGACATTTTCTCAACCAACAAATAAAGGATACGGTGCCTGCATCTGCATTAAGGGAATACAGAGGCTCACACCTCCACCCTCAAAGTAGTACCAGTTTTCACCTCCTTCCCAGGAAGTCCAGAATCCACTGTCAAATTCAAAGTCTGCATCCAATGTCCAACGCTACAATCCTGCACCACTTTTCCTCTCAGTGAACAGTTATCGGCTTATTGTTCCAGGGCACACTCCTAATGTGCATCTGATTCCATCTAGCAATGCTAATGACCAAAACAAATGCATCCCCAACCTTCCCTTCTCTGCTACACAGTCCCTCAGGAAATCTCGTCACCCCCTTCCGTGCAGTCACACACCTTCCAAGTTCCGATGGCATCCCCATCATGGGCAGTCAATCCCTTAGCAAGGTTTCCTCGCATCAGAAGGTCCAAAAACCAAGGCATATACCTGCCTCAAAACCATCATATCGGTCATAACATGCTCATGGAAATCAATGGAATCTATTTGGTACCAGTGTCCCACAATGGCCCTGCTTCTGAAGTGCTTTACCAACATAATGTTGCATGTTCTAATTCCTTTTAATTAACTTTGCTAATTCTTGCAGTTGATTTCAACCACCCAACTAAGCATTCCATTCTTTCTTGTACCAAGCACATAAATTCCATTAGATTCACAATAAATTGAAATAAATTCACATCATACCTCATTGGTAGTTTGTCAATAGGGTACACATGCAATTTTGTTCACTTCTTGTCACAATAAGTCAAACTAGTTGTTTGATCAAATCATCATGTATAAACATATCACATCTAGTTATCTTAAAATGCAACCATCATGAATCACATGAAATCCTCATAAACCATAATCATAAATCACATGTAAGTCAGAATCATAGATCACATGCAAATAAAATTGAAATAAAATATTAATACTTATCCTCCATCGATCCTTACTTCTGCCTTTGTTCTTTTTGTACACGCACCAGATCGGTTTCCACACCCGACAAGCACCTGGTGCCTTTAATTCCCTTCAATCATGTACACATACACACAGTGTACATCACAACACATACATCCACACACAACGTAGAACACCACACAATACTTACACTTACACATGGCATACAACACATACACCTACACCCAGTGTACGACACAACACAATACATACGCCTACACCTAGTGTATTACACAACACAATACAAACACCTACACCCAGTGTACAACACAATACATGTACATACATAGAGTACACCACAATGAATACACATGTCGCGATACTAGGAATACACGACGCACATTCACAATACCAAAGGTACACAAAACAACATATACCTCATGCACACAATACCACGTATGCACAACACAACATGTACGACGTGCACACAATACCACATGTACAACAATACCACATGCACAACATGTATGCAGTACCACCTATACACAACACCATTTGCACAACGTGTGCACAACATTGCATGTACACGACACCACTTGCACAAAGTGTACACAATGCCACATGTACACCGCACCACCTGTACAACATGTACACAATACCACATGTACGCAACACCATATGCACAATATGTACACCACACCACATGTACACAGTTCCACATGCACGACATGTACACAACACCACATATACAACATGTACACTTCGCCACATGCACACAACACCACATGTACAATCATGCACACAAAACCATATGTACATAACATCATATGTACAACGTGCACACAACACCACATGTACCTAGCATTGCATGTATAACACGTACATAGCACCATATGTACACAACACCACATATCCAATATGTGCATAGTACAATATGTACACAACACCGCATATCCAACATGTACATAGCACCATCTATACCAACATTGCATATGCAATATACACACAACACCATAAATACAATAGGCATACAACATCATATGTACACAATACTACATATGTTACATGTACACATCACCATAGGTACAATCATTGAATATACAACATGTGCAACATATACACAACAATAGTACTGCACATCCATATACCACACACTAACTCCACAAAGTAACCTTGCTTCTAGTGTCTTTCCACTATCCATGTTTATCCTAGCATGTTGTAGATCACGCTACTTTCACTTTGTTGATGTGCCCCTTAACATTATCTATCCATAACATAAACATAGGCATAAAACAAACATATAATATCAATTCATATCCACATGATACTGCCCTCATAAATCTGTTAGGACTACTCTTCCCACGTGGTTCCTCATAAGACCAAGAACCTCTTCATGCCATTCACATGTATAAGCAATCATTCCTACACAAGAATTATCCTTAACAACCCTTTTAGACAACAACATACATACATACATATATACGTAGAAACATCAACATAAAACAATCATGACCATTGACAACCTTGTCGGAAAACAACATACATACATACATATATACATATATAAACATCAACATAATCATGATCACAAAATAATTGCCAAATAGCATAATGTCAAGGTTAAGAGAACTTTCTTTATCTGTTCTCACCATGCAAAACATTGAGAACAATTTTTCCCAACATAGCCAAGGCATCTGACACCTCAAATCCATTTAATTTATCTTTTTTGTTTCATTTCTCATGTATGTATTGCCACCGTCCATTTACCACAATGGACCTAACCAGTCCAATTGGTTATCATATTCTGACCTTTTGATGCCCTTTACTCATGAACCGAGCTTCATCTAGGTCTTACATTACCTGTTGGGTACCACGCAGCTCTCCCCGAGCTTCATTATCCATTATATTTCAAACCAATTCCCAAGGCTCTCAAGACATAAAAGGAAAGAACAAGAACAAACAAGAAGAAGACTAGGAGAAACCAAAAGCAATACGACACCAAAATAGTGGCATGACCATGCACTAGAAGCAATCAATACCACAAATCAAACACGCACAAATAAAAAATATTAAAAGCACAATACTTAGCAACAAACACCGTGACTCAACCCATATCTACCCAAGTAATACCCTCCTCCCATATCTACCCAAGCAACTTCCCAACCAGGGTAAACATGTGATGAGAGGCTACTATGATCTGGTTCAACCTCCCAAGTCACCTAAGGAAGTGGAACCGTCACCATACAACTACACAGACCTTATACACCTGCTACAAGATACCCAGGAGCCATGACAACCTTCTAGAAGGTTAGCCCCTGCATCAAACTGACCTTTTCAAGCACCAACCCCTTAGTTTCATGCTTGACATGGGAAAGAGTGCGACTGGAAACCTCCACTCGCACGCACAACATGGGATGCATGCGACTCGGGATATTTCCCAGTAGTTTTGAGCCTGCGACCCCAATTTACGTGCCACTTTTTCAGGCCCAGAGCCCAGGTCACTGCTCAGAATTCGATGACACTTTCAGAACTGAAATATAACATCAAAATAACAATGTAAATGAAAACACTTGAACAAGGACTTGACTGGACCCCTACTAGCCATGACAAGCATTTCTTCAAACATGTTGCAAATATGTAATCTACACATCTAAATAACATATCTAAGAATAGGGGTCTCATACTTATCTAAGAATTGCTATGAAGCATTGTTCCCTTACATCATTAGCTGCATTATCATCTATTAGATCATATATACATTGTTCATTCATTTACAAATCAAAACATGATGAGAGCCATACATCATCACTGTCATAATACATGTTTACAACTAGCATAATAACAACAAAAATATCAAGGATACATCAACCATATAATCCACATATAACCGAGTACATTTACACATAAGATACCAAGGAAATAACTTATCATTAATGAATGCAAAAACCAACCTGGTATGGGACTACCACATTCCACCTGACCAAAGATTGGTTGAGCCAAAATCTCTTCATCCAATTACCCCCGTGCCATATTCCAAGCATGAATGTGGGACTCAAACCGAAAGAACCAACGAGGGCTTCCCGAGGCTAAACTACCTCACCCTTGCCAATAAAAACCAGGTTTTATCATAATCCACACCGGATCACTAGGCCAAAACAATAAACATGTAACAACATGTTTTACCATGATCTCCACCAGATCACTAGGCAAAAACAGGCATGGATGCCACCGGATTTCTCCACCTACACCGTGAGGAATTTTCCTGTCTCCTAGTCTCTAGGATTTACCGCAATCCACAGTCCAATCCAAGGATCACTATGCCATAAACGAGGCTCCACTCTCCAGGCTTTACCATATCTCCCATCCCAAGATTCCTAGACTTGGTGGAGAGCACCCACCTCTAGGCTTTACCATATATCCTGCCATTCACCGATCGAGGATTCCTAGGCCCACTTAGGCAACATACTATCCGACTTTACCGCAACCCATAATCTGATCCAAGGGTTACTAGGCCATGTGTTCTTTCATTCAGATATCCACCTCACTCAAATTTGAATCCATTCGAAAATCCAACTCAACCAAAAACATGAGAACCCTATCACACCATGGCTATAAGGAAATGGCAAGGCTAGTCTGAACACCATCACACCTCACAAAACCCATGCCAATGATAGAAAGAGAACCAAGAACACACATGCATAAGCATGCACACCAAATCTAGCAAGGAAATCACACATGCAACTTGATACCTACAAAGAATCCCACTGTAGTTGCTTGATCTTGCTCTTCCTTGCTTGATCTTTGCTTCCTCTTTGCCTTCTTAATCCAATGTTGAAATGCTCCATGAAAACTCTCAGTGTCCAATAGTTTGTAAGAGAGAGAGAGAGCTCCAAAACTAAACTTACAAAAGGTTATACTGACAAAAGGTGCCAACTGATCCTCATAAACATTTTTATCAATTAGGCCTCTATTTTCTTCATTTTCCAGTATTTTCCTTCATTTTTCTCCTTGCATGCAACTCGTGACCTTTCACCTTCCTTTTCTCCTATTTTCCATTATTTTCATAAATAAATTCCACTTTGCCTTTCCGATGCCTTAGTCATTGCCTTTGTTAATTTTCTTAGCCATAATTAACCGAATGAACACCCACACTAGGATGTTTTGCCCAACATTTTGCTTGGAATAAGTGCCCCATAACCATGGTTATTTAGCTTTTATTACATGGAATTTTCACCAGGGTTACAGAACCTTCCTCCTTGGGGGACATTGTCCTCTATGTTCAACCACACCTATACCTCAGCAAAACCGCTAAAAAGAAAACATACTACCCATGGAGCTTTATAACATAGCTCGATGCAGTATTTACAATGATCACTCCACTTAAAAGAAAACCAACACGATAATCATAACAACATGATAACTATAATGACATGACACCTATGCCGCTTATTGGAGCTTTATAACATATCTCATGGTGGTATTTACATCCATATACATATGTACATATACCAAAACATCACACCAAAACATATACTAAAACATCATACCAAAACTTTTTTGCCTCAACCAAAAAACAAAGAAGGATACATAGCCCGCATATGATCTGCCATCTCCCATGTAGCTTCATCAGGCACAAAGTGCTTCCATTGCACTTTAACCTGCTCAATTGCTCAGTTTCGAAGCATGACCACATTTTTCTGCAATATATAATGAGGTTCTAGATGGAATTCTCCATTTGGCTCCACCTGCAATACAAACCAGTCAATCACATGATCATCATATTTAACATACTTATTAAGCAATGGCAAATGGAAAACATCATGGAATTTCACTTTCGAAGGCAATGCAAGTCGATAGGCTACTGGCACAATCCTCTGAAGAATCTTGAAAGGTCCACAAAATGGGGTGCCAACTTGGCACATGATCCAATACACAAGGATATATTCTTTGGTTTGATGTGCAAGTACACCTATTTTCCAACCTGAAACTCCTTAAAAAACATGTTCCAATCTGCATAGCTCTTATGCCTATCCTGTGTTGCTTTCATATTCTTCTTGATTACTTGCATCTCATGTTCCATCTCTGCTAACATGTCTAGTCCAATCAATACCCAGTTCACCGGATCACTCCAACTAATGTGAGTATTACAACTCTACCCATACAAGGCCTCAAACAGACTCATCTTCAAAGATTCCTAATACCCATTGTTGTAATCAAACTCGACCAACAGAAGGTACTCCTCCCATCTCTTCTACTAATGCACCACATACATCCTCAACACGTCCTCCAATGTCCTGTTGACCCTCTCTGTCTGTCCATATATCTACGGATTATAAGTTGTGTTGAAGGCCAACTATGTTCCCAAACTTGCAAACAACTCCTTCTAAAACCTATAAGTGAACTTTGTATCCCTGTCTGACACAATCTTCTTTCGAACATCATGCAATCTGGCCACATCTCTGATGAACACCTGTGCCACATCACTAGTTGAATAGGTAGTCTTCAATGGAATGAAGTGTGCAACCTTTGTCAACCAATCCATAGTAACCATGATGGAATCATGTTGTCTAGATGTCCAGAGAAAACCTGTGATGAAATCCATGGAAATTACCTCCCATTTCCACTATGGAATCACAATCGGTTGGAGCAGTCCACCTAGATGCCTACACTTTGCCTTTACCTACTGACAATCCAAACATCTATCCACAAACTTTGTCACATCCTTATTCAAATTTGCCCAATAATAAAACGTCTTCATTGTTGTCAATGTCTTCTAGTATCCTGGGTGACCTGAATATGGTTCCACATAAAACCCACTCAAGATCACCTTCTTGAGCTCATTGATGTCTGGCACATATATCATGTCTCTCAACTTGACCAATCCATCTGTTGTAAGACAATATTCCACATCCTGTGCACCTATACCTGTACATGTACCACTAACTATACTTGTACATGTACTCTGTTGTAACCTATGCATAAGCTCTCTTTTTCTGCCATCCTACTGACCTGCCTGTAAGATCTGATCCCGTAAGTTTGTCCCATATGAGTTCATAGTTGCTATATTATTCACCTGTGTCTACCTTCTAAGAGAATCTACAACTATTTTCTCTTTACATTTGATGTATCTAATCTCAAAATCAAAATCGTTGATTGTGGCCAACCATCTAGCTTGTCTGACATCCAGATTCGGCTGGTCAAGCAAGCATCTCAACACATTGTGATCACTCACAGTACAAACCTCCTGCCAAGAAGATAGTGCCTCCACATCTTCAAAGCATGTATGATCATTTCTAATTCAATATTATGTGTCGGGTAGGTTTTCTCATGTTCATTTAGTTTTCGTGACTCATAGCACACTACTTGTCCTTCTTGCATAAGGAATCCACCAAGTCCTCTTTTACAAGCATCTGTACATATCAAACAATATTTATCCAGATCTGCGATCTTTAACACTAGAGCTTGTGTCAAAAACTATTTCAACTGCTAAAAACTAGCCGCACACTCCTTTATCCATTCAAACTTCTTACCTTTCCTTTGCAACGATTTAATAAGATAAAAAAATCAGTGAGAACTTCTTGATGAAACTCCTATAATAATCTGCCAACCCCATGAAGGACCTCACCTCATCCACATTTCTAGGAGTTTCCCGCTCCATGATAGCTCTTATCTTTTCTGGATCCATTGCTATGCCTTCCTTGTAAACAACATGTCCCAAGTATTGTACCTATGTCTGAAATAAGCTGCACTTGTGGAACTTAGCATACAACTGATGCTTTCTCGACAATCTCAATATTGTTGCTAAGTGTTCGACATGCTCTTCTTCATTTTTAGAATATACCAATATATCATCAATGAACATAATAACAAACTTATCCAGATAAGGACACAACACACTATTCATCAAGCACATAAAGTTAGTTGGAGCATTAGTTAAACCAAATGGAACTACAACAAACTCATAATTCCCATACTTGTTCTGAAAAGTTGTCTTGTAAATATCCTCTTCCTTGATGCGTACATGATTATATTCGGATCTCAAATCAATATTTGAGAACACTACTGCTCCCTTTAGCTAATCAAATAAGTCACCAATCCTCGACAATGGATACATGTTCTTGATGGTCACTTTGTTCAATTGCATGTAATCAATGCACAATCTAAGAGTACCATCTTTCTTCTTCACAAACAATACCCATGCACCCTAAGGTGATACACTTTTCCTAATGTATCCCTTGTCAAGCATTTCCTTCAAATACAGCTTCAACCCTACCAAATCTGGTGTGCTCATCATGTAAGGTGCCTTAGATGTTGGCGTTGCCCCTGGTAACAACTCAATAGAAAACTCTACTTCCCTGTGAGGTGGAAACTCTGAAATCTCTGTTGGAAATACATCCTGAAACTGTTGTAGAACTAAGTACCTGCTTAGCACATTTGCATCCTCAACTTCCTTACCTTTGTCACTAGAAATGTGCACTACAAATAACGCACACACTTTCCTGCGACTCCGATTGGCCCGCATGACTGTCATTGTGGTGGTGATTTTGCTACACAAATGTACCAAAATGCACCTAATTAGTAACTAGTTGTTATTTGCAAAAGAACAGAGAGAAGAATGATGTTATTGTTAGTGAACAACATAAACAATGTAAACAAAACTCAAAGGGTAAGCTAATCATACAACACTATGAACTAAAATAGAAAATACACAAGATACAAATGCCCAAATGGAGCAACAACCCAATTAGACAAATGGAGAAATCTCCCTTTATTAGGTGTTGGTGGTATGAAGAATACAATGCTAAACTCTCCTGAAGTGAGTCCTTTGAGCTACAGAGCTCAAATACTCAGAACAAGGGGGGCTCCTTTTCTCAAGTTCCCTGCAAGTATCTCCTCCCTCTCTCAAAAGGATGTTGATCATTGTCATATGGTGAAGCTCTCTTTTAGACTGAGATGTTGGATGGCCAACATGTGAGTCATTCCAATCCTTCTACTGCTACACTTTCAAGCTGGTTTTCTATGGAGCAATTTTGCCAGCATAACAATGTGTTTCCTTTTGTTCTTCCCACGACCCGTTTATATAGAAAATTTTGAACTTCTCTTCCCTCTCTTATCCCAATGTTGATAGTGACCCAAGAGTGGGGAGGAGATTCCTTTATGGGCTGCATACCTCCTCAAGGTGGATTTATTTCGGCTGTCCTTGACCATATTTGACGGAGAATCATCTTTATCAAGTGTGTCAAGTGCTCCCAGATGATGACTTTTCATCATCTTCAGGATCGCGCGGCTATCAAAGGGATAGGCGCATTGTGCTAAAAAACCCTTTGTTGTTGGTGCAATGTCCACCAATTTCCTAACTGGACCTTAGGAATTTTTAAAATGTTCCTTTCCTAATGTATTTATTCTCTGAAAATCTTTATTTGTACCTTTTTCTTGACATTTTTCTAATTTCTTATGCATGTACGATTTTATGGTGTTAACAGTTTCCCCCTGATGTATGAGGTCTAGGAAGAATTGTATAGCCAAAATACATTACATTTCCTTTTATGTGTAATCCTCTTAAGAGAGAGAGGAAGAGTAACTTGTTGTGGAACTAAGTAGGGAGACCCCTTGTCTGAAATAAAAAAGACACCACGCTTTGTGGGAAACCTACAAGAGATAAAATGATAAATATTTCTACGAGGCGGGCATATCCCATGCTTGTGATAATGAATAGTTATCAAAAGCTGATAGACATTGGGTCTATAAAGTCACATTGTGGCAGGTGACGTGCTACTAGTGAATGACGATGATTTTTGACGCCCTCTGAGGCATTTTTCCTGTGCATATAAAAGTTGAATGTGGCACCCCCATGCATTGGTGAGGTAAGATATTTATGAAGGAAATGCTTAGTAATGGCATGGGTCTTTGAATATTGGGGACCTTCCCGCGTAAGAATTATTGAAAGAGATGCTCACTGATTACGGGTCTTCGACTAATTCTTACATAGTGAAACGGCTGTTGAGTACGATACCATCTTAGCATGAAAACATTGTTGATGTCGAATGTCGAGAGGATCGATGACATCAGCAGGAAATGCCACCCGAGGATGCCCCTTTTAATGGCGAGGGCTCATCCAAGGTATTATCTCCTTCTTGGATAATGGTTGTCAGAGTCGACAGGAAGGAAGCATCGACCGATCAAAAATAAGTATTGGTACAGGGGACCAGTGTTTCTGATGAAAACATGACTTGATGTGATTGTTTAACAATACATGATTACGAGAGATGGTTGAAATTGGTGATTATGGTTAACTGGCCCGAGGTTGGAGTTGTAAATGCGAGTGGCGAAAGTCATAACAACTTCTGCTGGGGGATTCCCTAGGGTCGCTAGGACATCCGGGGTAGGTGTGTGTTTGCTATGATTGACATGGTTGGGCGTGGTAAAAAATGCAAAGCTCCTACCGAGGGTGATTAGGGACTGTTTCCAAGTAAGAAATGTAAATGGATGGGTGGGAGTTTTCTCCTAAAATAATATTTGTACACTTTCCAAAAGAATATGAAAGTGGTTTGGATGCACAAGCACAGAGACGAATGCCCCATTAACATGAATTATCTTGAACAATAATGTGAGGAGGGTGTTTTGTTGAGGGTGGGGGCCCCATTGGTTGGTCTCGGTGCGAGAGTGATGAGGCGGATGAAAATGTCACAGAAGGACTATGCTTATGAGAGTGTGAAAGCGCAAATGTGAAATGTGGTGAGGTATTTTGGGTGATCTGCTTAGTATAGGATGGTGGCCCAGGAATAGGGTTTTGACATGCGATGAGTAAAAATGACTGATGTTTGATCATGGATGTATGAACATGAAATGGTTCCTAGGCCGAAGTTTGTGGTCATGGCTCCAAATATTGATGTATGGTCTATATAAGAGATGGATTCCATGAAAGGTGTGGCTCTACTGACCGGCAAGGGTGTTTATCATGTGCAAGGTGGGGTGATGATAAAGATGGACGGGCGAATGAAACCTATGGTTTTATTCTTCCGAGGACATGATGTCAGGATATGCAAATATTTTTGGGAAGCCTATCATGCTGAGGATAGAATGATACTTTCTCTTGTACTTTTACTGTCTGGGATGTATAGTGATTTGGCGTGCCTGCAACATCTACAAACAATACCCCAAATGAAAGCATATTTTCCATACAAGTATTTTAAAATAACTTGAATTTAAAGTGATAAGAGAGGGCATACCTGAGCTTTAGTATGAAGGGGGTGGGTGTTAGGACCGAAAATGACTTTATCTAAAACATGGATTTATGGTGTCCAGATTGAACATGTTGAAGTGATGATCACTGTGTTTATCGCGGTTTTGTGACTAGGTACTATGAGCTCTAGTTATGGTATTTTGAAAATGGTAAAAAGGGTGATATATAAGCCAATATGCCCCATTTTCAAGTCAATTTTTGCTTTCTATGGGTCTGAGGTCAAAGCAGAGCTATCTTCCTGAGATTTTCTTGTTGTTGCAGTCAGCCAGAGCACCCGAGATTCGCGCGGTCAATGTCAGGTAGGAGCTAAAACGTTTTGTTACTCATTGTTGTCATTTGTATGTCTAGGGGGTTCGTACCAGTGTGATATTGTACGGATTTTATGCCCATTTTTGGGCAAAACTGCGTGGGCGATCGAAGATGGTGCGCGCGGTCCCTGCACAAAGGTTTCTCTTTGCGCAGAGACCTCACGGGTAGCCAATTTTTAGCACGCTACGTCGCACACCTGTGTTTGGTACAAGCGCACGGTCAACATGCAAAGAGGGTTGATAGGCGCGAGGATGTCACTTTTTAATGAATTTCGACAATTTTTTTTTTTTTGTGTTTTCCTTGGTGGTAGGATGTTGTGGAGAGAGTGAGAATGACATGATCAGCACATGACAGTGGCCTAAAACCTAATTAATCGACTGACACTGGATTGATATGGTTTTCTTAAGTTCTTGGAGAGCAACATATTGAGATCTTAGTATGCATTCTTGCGCTACTTGGTCTGATGCTGGAACATGCGATGACATGTTATGGTCTTGTGCCAGAGAGATGTGGTGATCCAGCCTGAGACCAATATCTATTTTATGACGTGTCTCTTGCTTCAGGGGGAGGAACTCCCATATCCACTCCCTCCCGTGGGAGTGAACATTCATTACTGGGTTGAGGAGGCGAGGCACTACGGTCCTAACCCCATTACATGAGGATGCATCCGAGCGAGCTTTATCACTAATTTGGCTAAGCGAGTTGCTTTAGCGGTGAATGTTCGCACATCTGGGTCGACATCGACCCACCGAGTGTCAGGTCCGCATATTGTGGTGTTGCGTCGACTATAGGCTGGTCATTTCTTTGATTGGGCCCACTATGTTTATCAAGGTATGGTCACTCAGCTGGCCAAAGCACATAGGGGTTCCGTGAAGACTTTTCCATATGCGAGCATTCTTTGCAGCATCATGTATGAGCGGGTTGTGATGTTATGACCCTTTGTGTGATCTAAAATTAATTGTTAGTTAATGATATGCTAATATCAGTTTCAAAATTAACATGAAAGTGCTTTGGTTTTCTTATCATACAAGGGTTTATACAAGTGCTTATGAGTGATAATTCATTAAACTTGATGATATTAAGTGTATTTTATGAACTTAAATTCATGGAAACTCAATACTAAATAGAAGCATAATAAAAAATAGCAAGAAAAAATAATAAATACAAATACAAAAGTTTTTTATGAAGGATTTCGCCCCTCCTGGGCTACGTCTCCTTGGTCCAACTTCATAGTGTGGGCCTTTGTATTAGCTTCAATTTTGAAAAAGTGTTATTTATAGTCTCTTGTTGCCTCTGCAACATGATCCAATGGCTCCAAAACATCAAAATATACCAAGATTGACTCTTCTTGAGCCAAAATTTGTTGAAAATTGCCTCAGTTATGGCAAAACCAATTTTTCCTAGTTTTTCTCCACTAAATCTACATATCAACCAATTAACTCCACTAAATGTGCAAGTTTTCCGAATATGGCAGGGAGCCACCAAGTCAATCGCTCTTAATTATGGATAAGCATGAATTTAATATTAAATTAAGTGGGTGATAAGTGGGGTTAAGCGCATTTAGTGCTAACCCACACTTATCGTTAAACTCATATTAACATAACCATAACCCACGTATTATATATTAAAACTTGGCTTGACCGCATTTAAACCTCCGCATAACTTCCCGCCGGTATTGCTTGGCTCTCAGTCTCGGCGCGTGGCCATGTGGGAGGGGACACTACAAGAAAAAAGGACATTGGTGAGGGGCGAAAAATGTCACCATAAGCTCATTGGTGAGGGTCAAAAGAGCCTTCGTCACCAAAAATTGAATGTCACTAAAGGTGGTGTCGCCGAAAGTATAGGTGTTGTGGTGAGATTCAAGGTCCGTCACCAATAATGATTTATAATGACGGATAGTGACCGTCATCATTTCATATGAGAAATGGTAATGAACAAAGCCTTGGTCACCAAAAACCTGAATGTCACCAAAGATGGCGTCGCCGAAAGTATGTGTTGTGGTGACATTCAAGGTCCGTCAGGAATATTAATTATAATGACGGATAGTGACCATCACCATTTCATATGAACAACAACGATTTATTGTGATGGACCTTTCATGGCCGTCACTATTGGTGCATATATATGGCAACGTTCGTTGACCGTCACCATTTTATATTTGGTGAGGGTCAAAAAATGTCATGATATGCTCATTGGTGACTTCAAGGTCTGTCACGAATAATGATTATAATGAAAAACAGTGACTTTGACCATTTCATATCAACAACAACGATTTATGGTGACAGACCTTTCATGGTCATCAATATTGATGCCTATATATGGTGGCGTTCGTTGACCGTCACCATTTCATATTTTGGTGAGGGTCAAAAAATGTCACCATAAACTCATTGGTGATGGTCAAAAGAACCTCTATCACCAAAAAATAATTGCCTCCATTCCATATGAATATTAGGGCACGATGGAATCGAACTACCAACCTCCCGCTTGTAAAGCACGTGCTCTTCCATTGAGCTAGCACCCTTTAAAGAATTAGACTTTTAAAAATTATATCTTGAAATTTTATAGATTGTAAATTTTACAAGTTTCAATAAATCAAAGTCTCGAAAATATTTTACTAAACAAGCAAAACATCATCGAAGTTGCAGGATCCTACCTAATGGTTATGGAAGTTATGAAAAGTGGGTGGAGGGAAAATAGTTACGTATAAGAGAATCAATATGTTCAGTTGAATACTCAATTAGAATTGAAACTCTGAAGATATTTATACCCTACAAATGACCTATAACTCGCAAATGCACCAAATATTGCAAAGGAAATGTCATAAGTGGAAATAATATGGAAGAAGAGCATTGATGAAGACAGATGAAATATGTTACAGGTTGAATGAAAGAAAAATCTCAATGTTGTTGTTGTTGCGTGACATTTTATAATTGGGACCTTTGTCTTTCCTTTATCACATAAATATTCAAATTAAAATTAGAAATTTTAGATATCTGAATAATATCTAAAATTCTGTGAAAATGTAACATGGATCTTCAAGGAACCACAGGGGGATATATATATATATATATATATATATATATTGTTAGGTACCTATATTACTGACATAATTCCTTACAGTTGTTAGTGTAATCCCCTTATTATTGTTATTTGTACCCACAGCAACCCCCATATTGTTATTATTGTGCCCTTAAATTATTATTGTTAGGTCGGTAGGATTACATTGTGGTCCCATGGACTCCTATATATAGAAAGGAGGTTTTGTCATTTATATCATCCAAGAATTGTTCATTTATGTAATGTATTGGAGGTTGCCCCCTTGAAGTGGCTTATTTCTAAGGCGTTCATATCTCTTTTCTTCTATTTTTGGAGCTGGTTACACAACATTTGGTATTAGAGCTTTGGATTCTAGGGTTTCGCTGCTCCAAACAGGTCATCGTGGCATTGTCGCTATAACTTTTTTTCTACGAAGTTTCAGAAGCTGAAATATTTAGGGTGCGAAGCAGAAATCCCAAGGAAGATCATCTAAAAATTTCAAAACGGAAAATAATATTTTCGGAGGCCATGATGCATGAAGTTGGGGCTTTTGAGGCTCTCGAATTTTCATCTCAAGAAAAGTGATCGTGGGAAAATGTCACTAATGTCACTATTATATATAAAGGGAGATGGGTGGAATGTCTTAATAAGGAAGTGGCCGCAAATTTTGATTTGTAGTTTATTTTCAATAAATTTCAAAGCCGAAGGAGGAAACAATAACACATGGCAAGTCGTACAAGTTCGCTCTACGAAAACTAGCCTATAATTAGGTCATTGTGGGAGATTGGACATAACTTTGTCTTGAAGAATCTAAATCAAGTTAGACCTATGGCATTTGAAAGAGGATTTAGAGGGCTACTTCGAGGCCAAATTTTAGATATTGAATATCCAAAATAACAAAGATAAGTTAGTTTCATTATCTAGCTCCTCAAAAGCAAGAAAAAGGTGTGTGTGTTTTTTTTTCCCGAATTACATAAGTCTTGTGTAAAAAATTAGTTTGAAGTGGTTCCAAGGGCCTATTGAGAATATATTTCAGTATTTGGTTCTGAAATGCCTCCTAAAAATAATTCAACACCTATTAAGCCCTCAGAATACTCTATTATGACTCATGAAGATGAAAAATTGCAACATGATCTATCAAAATTACAAGAGCAAGTGCACCAAATTTCGCTCTCGCAAAGAGAAACAAAAAATGAAATTGAAGATTTGAAGAAAGGCGTGGAAGAAAAGATGGATGGTTTGAAGAAAGGTGTGGAAGCTAAGATGGATGGCGTGGAAGAAAAAATGAAAGACGACATGGAAAACATGAAGAATGATCTAAAAGTAGACATCGAAGGTTTGACAAAGTTGATACAAGAAATGTTTCCTAATGGTGAAAAGATAGTAGAAGAACCTCATGATGAGAACAAAATAAATGTTAATCGTGATTTCATAAACTCTAATGTTGGCGGGAAGAACCACCATATTCCAAAAATGGATATGAGGAAGTTTGATGGAAATGATCCTGTAACATGGATACTACAGATGGAGCAATATTTTGATCTCCATAATGTGAAAAACACACAAAAGGTACGCATTGCAACTTTACATTTAGAACAAAATACATTTGTATGGTATCGATGGCTTTGCTCTCGTAAAAAAATTGTCACTTGGTCAATTTTTACGGAAGAAATGATAGCATATTATGAGGATACAAAGAGCAACACCTTCTTTAGCCAATTGATAAATCTCAAACAAAAGGGTTTAGTGGGGCAGCACATTGAGGACTTCCAAAAATTGAATATAAAGGTAACTGATATTCCAGAGGAACACAGGATTGATCTCTTCATAGGCACTTTAAAGGATAACATTCAACATGAAGTTCGCGTTCTGGAACCTGATTCATTGGAGAAGGCATTTAGGTTGGCAAGAAAATTTGAATGTAAAATTATGGCGACAAGGAAGCCTACCACTCAATTCTATAAAGAAGGAAGTGTTGCTACGCCTAGATTTCCACAACCTACAAGGTTGACTCCACAACAATTGGAAGAAAAAAGAGCAAAAGGGCTTTGCTACAGTTGTGATAGCAAATACACTAAAGGTCATAAGTGTGCTGAGAAGAAATTATTTTACATAGATTGTGAAGAGGAAGAAGAAAATGAACAAGAAGAGGATATACACCAGGAACCAGCTCTAGAAGACGAAGAAATAAATCCGACCATATCGTGTAATGCACTGGCAGGAATTACCACTCCTCAAACTCTCAAGATAGAAGGACATATCAAAAAGAAAAAGGTAATAGTGTTGATTGATTCAGGTAGCACCCATAATTTTATTCATTGTAAGGTAGCCAAGGAATTAAATTGTTTCCTATACCTAGCACCAGAATGTCAAGTGATGGTTGTAAATGGAGGAACTATAAATTGCTCTGGAAAATGCCATAATATCAAGCTAACCATGAGGGAATATGTATTGAATAGTCCAATGCTTTCCATTCCTATGGGAGGTGCTGATGTTGTACTAGGAGTACAATGGTTACAATCTTTGGGGACGGTAGCTTTTTAATTTTCAAGAACTTTTCTTGAAATTTTTTTCAGAAGGAAAGGAATTCGAATTACGAGGTATTGCAGGGAAGCCAGGAAAGATAATAAGCTCTAATGTCATGACAAAGCTTCTAAAGAAATAACAACGAGGCGTAATTGCACAATTATGCTCACTAGAAGTTCCAACATCAAAATCGTCTATTTCTGCAGATCTCCAACAAGTCTTGGACAATCATTCCAAGGTGTTTGAAACTCCCAAAGGACTCCCACCTATTCGTGATCATGATCATGCTATTCATTTGATTCCAGGAAGTGTTCCTCCAAACATCAGGCCTTATAGATATCCTTACTTCCAAAAGAGCGAAATTGAACGTATGATTGCGGAAATGTTAGAGGCGGGTATAATTCAACCTAGTCAAAGTTATTTCTCTGCTCCTGTAGTATTGGTACACAAGAAGGATGGATCATGGCGAATGTGTCCGGATTATAGGGAGCTCAATAAGCTCACCATTAAAGATAAATTTCCCATTCCTGTGATTGATGAATTATTGGATGAATTACATGGAGGAATTTATTTTACCAAGTTGGATCTTCGTTCAGGATATCATCAAATTAGAATGAAGACTGAAGATATTCCGAAAACAACATTTCGAACTCATGAGGGTCATTATGAATTTTTGGTCATGCCTTTTGGCCTTATCAGTGCACCTTCTACATTTCAAGAGTTGATGAATTCCATTTTCAAACCCTTCCTTAGAAAATTTGTGCTAGTATTTTTTGATGATATACTAATCTACAGTAGGTCTTGGAAGGATCATGTTCAAAATGTTGACAGGGTGCTCAAACTATTGGAGGAGAAACAATTATATGAAAAAACATCCAAATGTTTCTTTACAGTACAAGAGGTGGAATATCTGGGTCATATTGTATCTCACGAGGGTGTTAAGGTAGACCCTAACAAAATCAAAGCCATTAAGGAATGGAAAGTCCCCACAACCATAAACCAGTTGCGCAGATTTCTCGGGTTAACAGGGTATTATCGCAGGTTTGTTAAGAATTATGGGAGAATAGCAGCACCTCTAACAACACTATTGAAGAAAGATGCATTTTCATGGATTCCTGAAGCAACTAAGGCCTTTGAACATCTTAAAGAGGCAATGTGCTTAGCACCAGTCTTAGCTATGCCAGACTTCACAAAAACCTTTACTGTGGAATGTGATGCCTCAGGAAATGGAATTGGTGTTGTTTTAATGCAAGAAGGAAGACCCATTGCTTTTGAAAGTCATTCAATCAAAGGAAATTATTTACAAAAGGCTATTTATGAGAAGGAAATGTTGGCAATACTACATGCACTAAAGAAACGGATACCTTATCTAACAAAAATACACTTCAAGGTAAAAACTGATCATGATAGTCTTAAACACTTTTTAGAACAAAGACTATCTTTAGAAAAGCAGAAAAAATGGGTCACAAAGATGTTGGGTTATGACTGAAATCATCTACAAAAAAGGGAAGCTAAATGTTGTTGCAGATGCACTCTCAAGAAAGGATGAAGAGGTGGAAGCATTGCTTTGTGCCATTTCAATTATCCAACCAGATTGGATAACCGAAGCAAGGGATGAATGGAAGAAGGACGAAGAAGTGTGAACTCTCATTCAAAAGTTGCAGCAAGATCCTAGTACATCTGATACATTTAGTTGGAAAAATGATTCCTTATGGTGCAAAGATCGCTTATATATTTGCAAGAATTCCCAACTAAAACAAAATAATCTTTTGGAATTGCGCACTTCTCCTTTAGGAGGACACTCGAGATTTTTAAAAACATACTACAAGGTGAAGAAAGAATTTTTTTGGGATGGCCTTAAATCTGATATTCAAAAGTTTGTGGCGGAATGTTTGGTTTGCCAGCAAAATAAAGTTGAGACAATTAAGACCTCGGGTCTTCTACAACCTTTATCCATTCTAAGTCAACGTTGGGAGGAGATTTCAATGGATTTTATCACAGGTTTATCTAAGTCCGAAGGAAGGAGTGTCATCATGGTGGTAGTTGATAGTCTTACCAAGTATGCACACTTTTGTGTGTTATCTCATCCATTTAAAGCGAGTACAGTTGCTACTGCATTTATGGAAACAATTCAAAAGCTACATGGAAACCCGAAGATTATTGTAAGTCACAGAGATCCCATTTTTACAGGAAATTTCTGGACGGAATTATTTTCTTGTTTGGGTACTCAACTAGCTCATGGCTCATCTTATCATCCTCAATTCGATGGTCAAACAGAGATAGTGAATAAATGTTTGGAAGGATATCTTCGCTGTTTTGTATCTGATAAGCAAGCACAATGGGTCAAGTGGTTACCTCTCGTTGAATGGTGGTATAACACTTCCTTCCATATTGCAGCAAAAATGACCCCATTTATGGCACTTTATGGATATCATCCACCATCCATCACATTTTCTTTAAGGGAAAATTCTAGGGTTCAAGCAGTGGAAGATCACATCTAGCATCAACAAGAAGTTCTCCAACTCTTAAAGGATAACCTAAATTTGGCACAAAATCGAATGAAACAACAGGTAGATCAACATCACAGTGAGAGAAGTTTTGATGTGGGAGACTGGGTATTTTTATGGCTACAACCATACAAACAAATATCCCTCAAGCAAGCTAAGAAGGATAATAAATTATCACCAAAGTATTATGGTCCTTACAAGGTTTTGCAAAAGATTGGTACTATGGCATACAAATTGGAGCTTCCTACTTCTTCATGAGTGCATCCAGTTTTCCATGTTTCATGCTTAAAAAAGGTTATAGGGGACAAAATTCCAGTTCAAATAATATTGCCAGAAATTGATGAGGAAGGAAAAAACATATTGGAACCTGAAGCAGTCACGGAAACAAGAACTCGACAACTACGAAATCGATCGATTTCAGAGTATCTCATCATATGGAAGAACTTACCCACTGAAGATTCTACATGGGAGGATGAGAATTTTATACAAAAGCACCTAGAGCTAATCAAGCGTTGAAGACAACACTTTTTTGAAGGAGATGTGCATGTTAGGTCCCTATGTTACTAGTATAGTCCCTTATTGTTGTTAGTGTAACCCCCTTATTGTTATTGTTGTACCCCTGTAACCCCCATATTGTTATTATTGTGCCCTTAAATTATTATTGTTAGGTCGGCTAGGATTACTTTGTGGCCCCATGGACTCCTATATATAGAAAGGAGGTTTTGTCATTTGTATCATCCAAGAATTGTTCATTTATGTAATGTATTAGAGGTTGCCCCCTCAAAGTGGCTAATTTATAAGGCGTTGATCTCTCTTTTCTTCTATTTTTGGAGTTGGTTTCACAACACACACACACACACACACACACATATCCCCTTCACATAAAGTGACATGTGATTTGGAATTTCACAAGTCCGCACTCAAAACATGACAACAACTATTATGCGGAATTATGGATTACAGATAAAACATTCTTCCCTATATGTGGTGCTCATCTAGAACAACAGGTTAAAGGCTTTACAACTACTTTTCCTAACAGTAAATAGACACACAGAACAAATCAAGAAACTTACTTGGAGTCCAAGCGCTTCCAATTCTCCTTTTGTCGCTCTTGCTGTAGCTTCAAATGCAAGTTAGATCACCAAAATATTTCCTGCAATAATGAACACTAAACAACAAAGAGATAGCAATATACAGATGTCTATTTAAGTTATTCAGTTAAATAAATGAAACATGAACCATATACATCATATAAGAATTCATAATATGAAATACATAAGCTTATACTGATACATATGTGGGAAAGTAAGCAACAATATTTATTAATGGATAGAAGGGGAGGTTACAACCCAGTGATTGATTTGATGTCACCATCTCCAACAGCATCCCGACCTCATCACAATGCACATCTCTCCAGTATCATGGTACATAAATCAACTCCTCAATTGAAATTCCACCAACATTTCTCTACTTAAATTCTTCCTTTTCAAGCACTAGGATCTGTGCTCAATTTATAGAGGAGTTGAAGGTAGTTTTACAATCAATGAATTTTTAATAATAAGCAAGACATGTTCCCAGTCTCAGAGGTATCAAATGGACACATGGATTCAAAGTTTGATGCATATGCACTCTTCTAGAAGACATTGGCCGAGTGGAGATTCCAGAACAATGAGAATTTCGCTCCCAAATGACCAACACACCCTTGAGTTTCGGGAAGTGCTTTGCAGAGCACCTTTGAATGGAGGTACCTGCATATGCAATGCACTTAGCCCCTTGAGAGTCTGTGTTGGTGAGCTCATAGGTCTTATAATATAAACTTCAAATCTTGGAAACCTTGCAGATGGAAGTTATAGATGATTTGTTCTTGTTCTTTGTCTTAGGGCATGTAGCAAATAAAATGATAGGGGATGATAGACCCTATTCATCAGTCCTGAGGATGATGTCCAGTTAACTAGGTCATTGGGAATGGTGCCCAAATTGACCTATACAAATTTCCCCCTAAAGCATGAAGTCGGAATAATAAAAACAATATTTTTATTGAGATGCTTTACACTGTGATGGGTTGGAGAGGAAGC
This sequence comes from Pinus albicaulis, assembly GCA_034641835.2. Classification (NCBI taxonomy): domain Eukaryota; kingdom Viridiplantae; phylum Streptophyta; class Pinopsida; order Pinales; family Pinaceae; genus Pinus; species Pinus albicaulis. Next base: position 1,332,669,248 of record CM076578.1, read on the forward strand.
GGAGTGGCGACCTGCATCAATCTTACAATGATATATCCTCTTGATCATAAATTGCTGAGGGAAGACATTCCCATGCTCAACACATAAACTATCTAATAACATGTACATAATTCAGAAATTCGTCTACATTGGAATATTGCCCAATACAGACATGCCTACAGATATAGATCATGTTCGGATGAAAATCTGTATGTAAGTTCATCGTACAGATGATGTGTACAACAATCCCGAAGTCGCAGCTCGGATGGCTGGAACTAGATCGAGGGTCTTCTTATCTTGTTCACTCGATCATTTAGGTACAAGTCTAGCCATGCGAATATATGATTTGTAGTCGAACATGGAAAGACATCGTTTGATTACCAGCCAATGATGTGAGTCGTTAAAAAATGCGAGAGAACGACCATTGATGTCAATGGCCCTCAAGGTATTGCAATACATTTCGTAAGGTGTGAATAGATGATTTGATGTTGAACGCCAAACAAAATATTTTGGTCAAAAATCCGGAAGCGAGGATCTTGTTGATGTTGTAACAAGCCTCATGGTACTGGAATATGATGTTTCTAAGTGAAATTCCTGGATAATGATTTGTCGTCGACAGGAAGCCACCTTATTGCAAAACGAGAGTTACTAATTTCAGAGACAAAGGTATGACTTGATATAGCAATGTTCAGGGATGAATTTCATGAGAATGAAGGTTTATGAGTATTGCAGAAGGATGAGTATTCATTGGATGACTTCTCTTTAACATATCAGCGACATTGAGATGAGTTGGCAGCATTGACCCAAAACCGAAGTGAAGGTATGATGAACCATAGGTATGAATGAACTGTCAAGAATATTACCCAACCCAAATAGTCACGGTGATGGAGTGAAGTGTCATGTTCAAGAGCGACCTGCTACCGTAAAAAAATTTGTTCACTTTCCCAAATTTTCTCCGGTCATTTGTCAACTAGTACCTCTTTATTTTTTAACAAGCTTGAGGAGGATAACATATGCTTGATCTATAATTCAACCCTTCGGGCGAATAATGTATTGCCATTTAATAATTTAACGAGTCTAGTGATGAATGAAACTCGATTCTTGCCATGATCGACAAGTCTGTCGCTATTTTATGTTTTAACGAGCCTAATGACAGTGACAGCCCGGTAATTTTTCATATTTAGAGAGTTTGAAAAAGAGGACGAAAATAAAACTCCATAAGTACTTTTTCGTAAAGTTTTCGCTCATATTCGAAAAGTGTAAAATAATATCTGAGAGAACCTCTTTAGTCATGTTTGACCAAGGTATTCCTTTTTCGTAAATAATCTATCTCAGTCCGGAAAAGGGTTAAACTAATACTAAGTAGAAATCAATTCATTTACTTTTACAAGCTCGAAAAGACAAGTGCTCGGCAATCTTTTCACATTATCGGAGTCTGAAAAGAGCTGAAAGAAGACTCCAGGGGTTTCTTTTTCGCTGTTATCAAAGCTTGAAAAAGAGATAAAAGTGTGCTTCAAATCCTTTTTCATTTTTAACAAAGCTCAAAAGATAGGGTTAAAACTATGCTTTGTGGTCAAATCATTCTTGAAATAAATCTGCACGACTAATCTGTTCATTAGTTGTAAAACCTATTCAGAACAACATCAAGTGGATTAAAAATACATGTTTCATGATAAAAATATAATAAAACCATAGTCATAGAAATAAATATTCATTGCAAACAATTAAATGACTAAATAAAATGAATTTTACTATTCATTTACCATTCACTAGTTACCATTTGCATTTTGGAGCTTTGAACCTGTTTTTGCCCCCGAACTTCTGTAGCTGATTGCGATCGATTCTGTGGACGCTTTTCATCGCCGTTTGATCCAGGTTAGTTCCATGAACCTTCTCTTTCTTTCAGTAATCATTTCATTTCCTTTCACTGCAAATTTTAGGGTTTTGATCCCCTTAGGGTAAATTTTGCTTCCAAAAAGGGCAACGCACCCTTGAACATCGAAAGGTGCGTTGCATAGCAGCTAAAATGAAGGCTAGTTGCATGTACAACGCACTGTCTCTTGTCTAGGACTGCGTTGGGTGCATTCTTCATTTTTTATTTTTGCACTATGCCCAAAATTTGTCCAAATTTTTGCATTGAATGGAGTCTAATGGTTCTTATGGTTGTATTTCAGGTTTTCATCAGAATATAATCACAATTACATGCAGAGAAAGAGATCATGAAGAACAGAACATGATTGCCCTAAATGATCCGGGTACAGTAAGAGCCCTAAGAGATTGTGGCTTGTTAAAGTACTTCCATTTGTCAGGGATGAGGCAACAAATAGAACTTTTGGAGTTCCTATTTCGAGCATGGGATCCGGCTATTGAGCCTTTTCACATTAAGAACCAAGTGGTTCCTATAATAGTGGAGGATGTATATTTTCTCACAAGTTTATCGAGGATAGGCTTGCCTATTTCACTCTTAGGGTCTGCTCTTGGAGGAGAGACTGTGAAAGATTATTTTTTGCAACATTGCTATCAAGGGGAAGAGCCAAGCAAAGATGGGAAGATAAACATCTGGGATGTTAGATATTTTCCTTTGAGAACCATTTTTTTCACGATCGCAAAACTTGCTGGCACTGTTACACTACATGTAGCACATAGATCGTATATGCAGTACACTCTAGGGTGCATGGAGCCAACAGTCTTCAACTGGTATGAAGCTGTACTTTCTCAGATAAAAGAACAACTGAACAAAGCAAAGGGAGGAAGGAAGAAAAATTTCAGTTATGGTTCCATCCTTATCTCATTTTCCTTAGAGTGGATTCCACTGATGTAGCCCAAGCATGTGACACTCAGTGTGTCTAACCCTAGAGATCCGAGGATGCAGAGATGGGTAGAACTAATGGGTAGGCATGCAAGCCAATCTACCATTGTGTTCTCGACTGCATTTTTCGCCTGGTTTAGGCGACAGGTTGATTTCCGAGGAGATCCAAATTTAGCTTTACTAGAAGGCGCTCAGTGGGGTGTAATAGGTAAGGATGTTTTGACCATGTTTTTCTATTTTTCTAATGTTTATACATTTTTTTGTATTTTTGATGTTTTCCCAAGACTAAAATAAATGTTTGATGTAATGCAGATGTTGGTCGATTTCAACCAGTGGAGGAACCAGAGCGTGTAGTAGATGAGCCAGCAGAGAGGGTTGTCGAGAGAGCAGTCCTTCAGGATCTAGACATGGCTGAGACTCTGTCTGAGCTTCGGCAACAAAAAGAGGGGTTGACATTCAGGATTCCGGATTTTCAGATCGAAGAGTTACCCATGCGACTACAACGTCACACTATAGGTGTTCCTAACCGCTGGATGCGGTTACTCCGTAGGATAGCTAGATCTATAACATGTTACCATGAGCACCACTAGTTTATTTTTTACATGTTGCATACATTTTGAGGTCAGATGACCAATGTGTCTTGGGCACAATTTTTTGTAAAAACCTATAACTATCTATCTATTTGACTTCAGTGTTTTCCTATGTTTATTGTGCAATCCTATTCAATTATGTGAATTTGTTATTTACATGTGTTGCAAATCTCTGTCTAAAACTTGATTAGCCAAAGAATCAATCAATGTGTTCAAATTTCTAGAAATGTGTTAATATTGAATAAAATCAAAATGTCTTTCCAAAAGTCGAACTCTTAGGAACAAACGATGCATTGTTGGATTTATAATAGTATAGACACTAGTAAGTTGTAATACCACAAGTTGTGAGTCTAACCTTATGATGATGCGGTTAATACCAAATGAAATGGCATCAGAGAGAAGTTTGATCAACGTGCTATACTCAGCGATATTGTTTGTTGATCTACCGATACAAATCCCTTGAAAACTCACTATCTCAATTCAGAGCGAAAATGGCCCACGCTGTAGAGGATAGATTCTACGTACTACGACTAGCACCATCAGCATATCCAACAAAAGGTTCCAAAGATTTAGACACCTGTGATGAAATGTAAAGTGGATTACTAACGTCAAGAAAACTCTAAAAAACAAACTAAGATAGCGAATGAAAATTAACAGCATATATATACAATATATTACAAAAAATCACTACGCTCATGATTAAGCATAGTAACGTTTCAAATACAACCCATTTCTAGGCTGCGCCAACGGAATTCCATCGTAATCAACTAACTCATAGGCACCCTTAGCAAGAACTCTTTTGAAAATATAGGGGCCATGCCATAATGGCTCAAATTTTCCTATACCTATTACATCAGCTTCTTGATCATAAAGAAGGACCAAGTCGCCCTCTGAGAAAACACAAGGCTGGACATTTTTGTCGCATTGCGCCTTTATACGTCTCTTATGCGCTTCGTTAGCCAATTGGGCTTCATGACGCGTTTCATCAAGATGGATGAGGTTAAAAAGACACACTTCTTCTTCTGAGGTGTCAAGTAACAAGTCGATTGCGAGTTTTAACGATGGTATTTCACATTGGATTGGCAAGATAACTTCCAGACCATACACCAATTGAAAGGGAGAAAATCCAGTTGCGTTTCTCACTAAGGCTCGGTACGCCCACAAGGATTATTACATGATCAAATGCTAGTTTCTTTTACGAACTCCTATCATTCGTTGAAGCATACGTTTAAGAATTTTGTTGATAGCCTCAACTTGTCCATTTGATTGTGGATGATAAGGAGTAGAATTATCATGTGACAATCCTAACTTGGAAGTCAATTCAGCCATCATGTGGTTATGAAAATTCTTTCCATGATCTGTAACTATAGCTTGCGGGACCCCAAACCGTGCAATAACATGATTAAAGAAAAACAATGCAGCTGTTTATCCTGTGTTGTTGAATGTAGGCATCGCTTCGGCCCATTTGGTAAAGTAATCTACTGCGACAATAATATATTTATGCCCCCTGGATGAACGAGGGCTACAGGTCATGAAGTCAATACCCCATTTCAAAAATGGTCCTACAGAGACAACATGATGCATTGGCATTGGCAGTTTGCGAATTTTACGATAAAAAAGTTGGCATGCATCAACTTCTGACCGCGAGGATGCAGTTGCGAAATATTGTAGGCCAAAAGTAATTTACGCGGAGTATCTTTTGCGCGGTAGCATATCTAGATAAATGTCCACCACAATCCCTAGCATGACAATCATTTAAAACCTTTTCGACCTCCTCATGAGTGAGGCACCTCCTTAAAATGGTATCGACACCACGATGATAAAGTGTATCGCCGACGATCATATAATATTTGGCTTGGTATCGAATATGTCATTGTTCAGAGCAAGAGGTATCAAGTCAAAAAGTTTGATTTTGGAGATAAATGATGAAATATCCATACCAAGGATCAGATATCCGATCAGAAACAGAGACTCGTCAGGAATTGATGGTTTCGACGTAGTAGCAGTACTATCAGAGGGAAGGTCAGAGAGAAGCTCAACCAAAACTAAAGACTTATTTGACTTGGATTTGATGAAGTCCAAATCAAATTCCTACAAAATGACAATCCATTTTGAATATTTGATCCCCAAAAATCGACATGATAAGATATAAGTCACGGGGTTGCAATCTGAAACAAAAATGGTCTTTCAGAGCAAGATATCGTGGCGAAATCTTTGGACAGCTTGAATAGTTACCAAGGCAAGCTTTTCTACGTATGAATACTTAACTTCCGTATCATTGATATTACGACTCAAAAAATAGATCGGATGTTCAATTCCATTTTCTACTTGGACTAGAACCATAGCAATGGTCATTTCAGCCGCGACGATATATAGGAAATAATCATTCTGATAATTAGGGGGATACATTAATGACACTCGGAAAAGAGTATCCTTGACAACCTCAAAAGAAGCTTGCACAACTTGGTCCCAATGGAAGGGAACCCCCTTTTTCAAGAGTCGAGTAAATCCTTTAGCCATTTCGACGTAGTTTGGAATGAACCTTCTTAGGAAGTTAGCATTTCCTTGAAGTTTCTGTATCTGAAGTAAATTTGATGGCACAGGCAAATCAATAATGGCCTGGACCTTCAATGGGTCAATTCAAATTCCTTCTTTTGAGACTACGAATCCAAACAAACGACCAGAACCAACAAAAAACACAAATTTATGTGGATTGAGGCGTAATTTGTAGTGTCGGCAACGTAAAAAGATGGCTCTCAAATGCATCGGGTGATCAGTGCAACTTCGTGAATGCGCGGGTAAATCATCTAGATAAGGTTGAACAATGTGCTTGATGTCATTGAAAGCATAGTCCATTGCTCTCTGAAAATTTTCCCTAGCATTATTTAAACCAAACTGTAGTTTCCTATAAGCGAATGTGCCCCAGGGACAGATGAATGTTGTCTTATGTTGATCCTCTAGCCGGATATTGATTTGATTGTAGCCGGATATTCCATCCATGAACGAAAATATTTCACATCCAGCACAATCGTCAATAATATGGTCGATAAAGGGAGTAGGATAGTTGTCTTTTGGATAAGCAATGTTGACCTCCGGATAATCGATGCACACTCTTATGGTTCCTTGTTTTTTCATGACAAGAACGATGTTGGAAACCCACTCAGTTAGCAGAATAGTGTAAATGAAACCAGCACACAAAAGTTTTTCAACTTCTGCTTTGATGGAAACGACTTTCTTTGGATGAATAGGACAAAGGTGTTGTCGCATCGGTTTGACATCAGGATACATATTAATAGTGTGTTCAACAATACTAGTATCTATGCCTGGAATTTCCTTGTAAGACCAAGCAAATACATCACGAAATTCACAAAATAGAGAGCGATATGTTTCGAGTTCTGATGGAGAACAAGATACACCGACACGAATATTTTCTACAACGCTAGGTTTGGTTGAAATATCGATAGAAATGGTTTCTTCAATATTTGATAGATTTCGCTCGGAATCGATTGCATTAATAGGTAAATAATTCAAAAAGAAATTTTTGATTGATGGGTGATATAGTTCACTAAGATAATTTTCTTCATAATCAGGAATATGGGAACGATGATGATAATCTTCCCATGGTTCTCCTTCTGACATCATGGCTTCCAAAATATTCTCGTCTGCCAAGAAAATTGAGGAAAATGGATCAGATGGAGTACCAAAATCTAAGGAACGACCAACCCAAACAACCGGCATCGCTGATTTCGGATTCGCCACCCAAGCCAGATAGATTGATTGCTATGCCAGCTCAATTGGGCTAGGCGGCAGAAACTCATCCAACGTAATAATTTCAGAATGACTCGTACTCTCCCTTAAGCTAGATGGAGTGGAAGAGATCATGTAGCAGGTCTCTATACTTGCAATTTCTGCCGATGTCACGAGCGGTGGTAATGCAAAGGTTCCGACGAGAGTGGAATCCTTTAAGAGTCCTACACCAATGTTCTGAAGTGCTAGTTGGGGTGTGTGAATGAACGGAACACTTCTAGTTACCTGTGAAGCGGAGGCAAAGAAGGATATCTGATTGATGACTGTAATTGTACCTTTATATGGAAAGGCGATCATTCTGAAATATGTAGAAACAATTGCAGTCATAACATATACCCATGGCCTTCCAAGTATAATGTTATAGTCAAGGGGTCCGTCAACAACCTTGACATCAAAATTCACTGTTTTTCCCCCAAGATCAACATGCAGGTTATTAATAATACCACAAGGTTTATATGTACGTCCATCAAAAGCCTTCAACGTCGTTGATGATTGTGATAAGCGCGGCAAGTCAAGTGACTTCCAACAATTTAGAGACATAATACAGGTAGATGCTCCCTCATCAATAATAATACGATGAACAAGAGATTTGAGAACATTTGATTGTATGGAGAATGCCAATTCTACTGGTAGTTGCGGCACAAAGCTTGTATGATTAAAGACGACAAGATTAGAATCAGTCGTATCAATTCCACCAATAGCCGATAATAAACCCTGTTTATGGGAGGGACAATTTTGTAATACCTCAAGAGTAGACATAGCTGAAGGGGATTGAGCCAAATATTCAGCTATATTATAATTTTGAGTAGCTCTTGCTCGAGGATTATATATCGATTTGTGAATTACTCCCTTAGGTGGCTTAATTGTCAATTTAGGAATAACAGTAGGCGGTACCGATTCCATAGATGGATTCATAGTCGAGGTAGTAGGTTGATAAGTTGCCTGACTACCATAATATTTATTATGTGTTGACACCAAAATATCTGTTGAAGGTTTTGTGACTGATAACATAAGTACTTGGGAACTAGAAGCTGGATTCGTAGCAACCAAATTTTTGTCAGGATTCTGAAACAGATCTGTCAACACAGCTGATGCATGGGAATTCTTAATGATTTTTGAGACTTCAGCACGGTGAGGACAATCCCAAACAAAATGTTCCTCATTACAGATTATGCATGGATAACGAGGTTTACTAGGTGCAGATGATTGATCAGATGATCTTTCCCGCGGGTTAGAAGTTTTCTTTTTCTTAGATTTCCCCTTTTTCTTACTTCCTGGTTGCTTGTCACTTTTGCCCTTGTCAAATGACATGAAATTAATTTCGGAAGAAGGTGCAGGATCAGATGCAGTAGTATGGTGTGTTATTTTAGTACCAATCAAGCTGTCTCTGGCATGAGAGTCCTTTAATTGAGGAGGGACAGTAAAATTAGATCGCCGCGCGTTAGGAATTTTTTCATAGAGCATGCCAGATTGAGTATAGATCAAATCTAAATATTGAGCAGGAGCAATGAATTGCTCTTCAATGACGATGCCACCCTTAGCTACATCCTCAGTTATAGATGGTAACAGGGACTTGATGAACCACTCAGCAAGGAGTTGATCAAGGACAAATGTCTTAACCATTCTACGACGACGACGCCACTCATGAATATGATAAAAAATGTGAGTAGCATTAGTCTGTTTAAAATTAGTCAAGAGTTCTGTTCCAGTTTCATATCGTATGGGTAACTGGAAGTGAGTAAAAAAGATAGTATCTAGGGCAGTGAAATTGTCAAAAGAAGCTCTAGGTAATTCAATATACCATTTTGCAGCCGAACCAGTGAGTGTACGTTGGAAAAGACGTAGTCGAACAGAGTCATCATTCAGAGAGTTTGATGAACACCATAAATGATAAGTCATAACATGAGTCGATGGGTCTTCTCCAGGGTTTCCATTAAACTTTGGAATATTCGAGGGTAATTTGTGAGGTATCACCGGCCACCAAGGAGCGTAGTTGATTGGATCATTGGTTAGCCGATTTAAATCTGGTAACTCTAAAGTTGCAACAAAGGGAAATTGTCTATTAAGGTGAGGTTGAGCATAGCCAGGGTATGATGGAATTGCTTGAGCAACAGGCCTTTGAGCACCAACATAAGGAATTTGCTGCTGGTAACCTAGATAGGGGTTGTTTTGATAAGAAAATGCTTGAGGATTCTATTGACCAAAACCTGGATATGGAATTTGTTGAAATGAATTCTGAGGTATTTGTGCCTGAGGTTGCCAAGGGGTCTGTCCACTAATGTTATAACCCAAATTAGGATAACTTGGATTCGGTTGAGGATAGGTATAAACAGGTTGTGGCTGTGACATCCCATAAAACGGTTAACCAGCTTATGAATAAATGATTCCAGATACAGGTTTTTATTGTAAACTAACCGGAGGATTTAGAGTCTGTGGGCCCAATACTTGAGGGTATTGAGTTGAAGGACCCGCCTGAAAAGGTTGTTGTACAACATTTGGATTCTGTTACAGGGGTAAATATGAATTAACAAGTGGAAATGATGTGGGTGTAACAAGTTGAATTGGTTGATACGAGTGTACAACCGTTTATGGTTGGATAGGCAGAGTGGGCTACCATTGACAAACATTCATTTTGACATTAGGTTGACCAAAAATTGACGGAGTACTGTCATAGTGGGTGACCAAAGGTTGCCCCCCTGCATGAGGAGGATAATAAGACGGAAAATATTTCTCTCCAAATGCAGGGAGTCCAGTTGATATGGTACTAGATGAAATAGACCCAGAAGGACCAGCTTGATATTGCCCTGAAGATGTGTATAAAGAATCAAGCTGTTCAGTACTCACTATATGTTTACCAGTTAGAATACCAGACGATGACATTGGTGAAGCCCATGGGTTTGAAGATGCACCAGAAAAAAATTCCAGATAAAGATTTATAACCTGATGGGACCATAGGTCCACCATGAAAATATGATTCTGGTGAAGTTGTAAACATTGAAAAGGTAGCGAGGGCAGGTACTGACGTAATTGGAACAGATGGCTCAACCGAAGATGTTGGTTCAGGCATGGTTACTTGACCAAATGTATACCCTTTTGAATCGATGGGAATATGAATAGGAACAGGATCAACAAAAGCAGAGGGTGGTGATTGAGGAAAAGACTCGTACAGGTAAAGATACTCCCCAAAATGGGTTGGAGTTAAAGGTGTCTCGTCTTGTGGGATTTCTTCAATCGAAATCAAACCAGGGGGAAGTATTTCACCGTCAGGCCCAAATTATATTTTAGGAGGTTGACTGTGTGATATGGGAGACTCAATGGCTACAGAAAATTGTGGGATGGCCAATGGATGAACAACTTCTGGTTGTTCGACTTCAGGATTTAGATTTTCTGGAAATGAAGAGACAAGATCTGGATTAACTTCCGGTTGAACAATGTCAAGTTCAAGAGGTATGGTCTCACTGATTGGATGGATCGTGACCACGGGTAACTGTGAGAAATCCGTCTCGACAATAGTAGACGGACCAAGATGTGTAGAAACAACTTATGCCAACTCTGATATATAGGAAGATTATGCTTCACCAAAGGTACTGATAGTATTGGTTTTAGTAGAGTGATGTTCCCTTCGTCGTCCAAAAGTAACCTTTGGTGGTAAAGGTGGTTTCAATGCTAGTTTACTCAAATGACGGGGAAAAGGATTTTGTTCTTCCATAAGGAATGATTATTTTAACCAACAAAAAAAATAAAAAAATAAAAGGGTATTACTAGGCAAAAGGTTTACCAAGAAACTGTGAACTGCAAAATACCTCCTTGCGAACCAAGAAGTACGGGCAAGCAATCTCCCCGAATGTTGTGTTCAGTGTATCACAATTTACAAGGTGGCTGACTCAGTTCACTATGGATGGATATCAACCTAAAGTTGTCCTCCCAAATATACCCGAAGGTACGTGGAGGCCTAAGTCCGTATTAGCGCTATCTAATGCGAAACCACACAGTGAGAGCACCCCTTTATACTTTTCGTACTGTAACACCGCCCGATATACCCGAAAGTACGTGGACAAGCTACGATATACTTACGTACGTGGAGTGAGGTATCACACTCGGAATGTATTGCAGACAATTAATGACAACTACTATGTTTTACGATGCAAGAACACGTCTCTAGCTTAGACCTTCTAAATGTTATCGTTATGGTTCCAATGCTTTGTTAGGTAAATTGAGATAAATTTTAAGTTGATCTTGTTTATCAGTCTGCCTTTCAAGGTTCATCGTGATGATGTATTGGAAATTCCTAAAATGCAAACTAAAATGATAAGCAATCTTTCACTTTTAGTTTTTCAATGAAAATCCTAGCTACTAGAGGGAAATAGCAATCAATTTGAGAGCAAACAACAAAGAGCACAAACTAAAATTCAGCTTTCCTAATTATTCTATGCAAAACACATAATCCACTACATGAAAATGCAGGTTTTTCTTTTCAATACCTTTAATGTGAATGCAGAAAGGAAACTAAGTGCATCAAATCAAAAAAAACAAATGACTTTTACTTTGATAAATGAGGAATGGAACAAAAATTTCTCTTTAATAGGAAAAATGAAGAATATAACTACAATTTCTCTTATAGGAAATGAAGAATTTAACGACAATTTCCTTTTTTCAAAAGCAAATGGATCTAATTCAGCAATGAAAATACTTTGAAATTAATTCGTCAATGATAAATAAAAACACTTTAAATAAACATTGAAAAAAAAATTATTTCAAAGGACGAAGAGGTAAATAGAGTTACTGGTCAATATGAGGTATCAGGCTCTTTAAAACACAACAAACAACAAACTGAAGGAAAATGCAATGAAAAAATCACTGGAATTTGGTTGATTTTAGGGGGAAACATAGTCTCTAAGGGGAGATAGTGCGTTACAATGCACCCCTAAGTGGGAGGCAGTGTTATGCAAAGCACTTTGTCTTGTTCAACAGTGCGTTGGGCGCAACAAAGAACAAAAACTCAACTGTAAAACACACTTCTAATGCAAATTTTGATTTCAAAAAGCCTAATCTTTCAGAGTAAATGCTACTAGGTAAATAAATAAAAATAAAAAAAGGCAAATACACCAAGGATGAAGGGTAAACTCCCCAACGGAGTCACCAATTTGTTATGCATAATTATGGATTACGGATAAAACATTCTTCCCTAGATGTGGTGCTCATCTAGAACAACAGGGTAAAGACTTTGCAACTACTTTTCCTAACACTAAATAGACATACAGAACAAATCAAGAAACTTAATTGGAGTCCAAGCGCTTCCAATTCTCCTTCTGTCGCTCTTGTTGTAGCTTCAAATCCAAGCTAGATCGCCAAAATATTTCCCGCAAGAATGAACACTAAACAACAAAGAGATAGAAATATACAATTGTCTATTCAAGTTATTCAGTTAAATCAATGAAACATGAACCATATACATCAAATAAGAATTCATAATATGAAAGACAAAGGCTTATACATATACATATGTGGGAAAGTAAGCAGCAATATTTATTAATGGATAGAAGGGGAGGTTACAACCCAGTGATTGATTTGATGTCACCATCTCCAGCAGCATCCCAGCCTCATCACAATGCACATCTCTCCAACAACATGTTACACAAATCAGCTCTTCAATTGAAATTCCACTAGCATTTCTCTACTCAAATTCTTCCTTTTCAATCACTAGGATCTGTGCTCAATTTATAGAGGAGCTGAAGGTAGTTTTACAATCAATGACTTTCTAATAATAGGCAAGACATGTTCCCAGTCTCATAGGTATCAAATGGACACATGGATTCAAATTTTGACACATATGCACTCTTCTAGAAGACACTGGCCAAGTGGAGATTCTAGAACAATGAGAATTTCGCTCCCAAATGACCAGCGCACCCTTTAGTGTCAGGAAGTGCTTTGCAGAGCACCTTTGAATGGAGGTACCTACATATGCAACGCACTTAGCCCCTTGAGATACTGCGTTGGTGAGCTCATAGGTGTTATAATATAAACTTCAAATCTTGGAAACCTTGCAGATGGAAGTCATATATGATTTATTCTTGTTCTTTGTCTTAGGGGATGTAGCAACTGAAATGATAGGGGGTGATAGACCCTATTCATCGGTCCTGGGGATGATGTCTAGTTAACTAGGTCATTGGGAATGGTGCCCAAATTGACCTATAACAACAACCAGCAAATAAAAAATATTGAAACTTATCACAATAAGAGTATCTCTTTTCAGCAGTGAACACCAAACAATAATACAGTAATTATTTCATTTTAAAACTACAAAACATTGGAAAAAAACAATGTGTTCAATTATCTGCTAGTACAAAATGGACTTAATTCTAATGAAGCAAAAGATTTGATACTAAATCACAAATAAATATGACCAACAACAATGAAAATTTTGTTTTTTCAAGATCTTTCCAACTGTCCAAACATAAAATGCCCCCCATCAGTGTTTGCAAGTGAATTTATGACTTGGAGAATTTAAGATTCCAGTTCTAACCCCTAGATTATAAAAGACTAAATCATGTATTATTTGCAATGCAATGGTTTATGAGAATTGTGTCAATCCAAGAGGGTTGAATTGTAATGACCCCATACTATAGAATGTGAACATGCTTTGCAAATTTTGTTAGCTCGAAGCCCAAGGAAAAGACCCCACTATTGAATGGTCATGAGTCCAAATGGCATGCAGGCTAGGTTTTGATGTTATGCTTAATCGTTATAAAACCAAAGTATAATAAATAATATAATAACCTCCAAAAATATTGCTTAAGAAGCAACACAGGAGCTGAATCCAAGAGTGGAAGAGTAAAGGGAGTCCTTAGGAAGGTAAGATAGGTTACTTAATGTCCAAAAATTGACCAAAATTACATCAACAAGACTGCTCAATTCATAAGCGATAGTACAAAGTGGGATTTCAAAGGCCACCCCTATAAAATCAAGAATCAGTCCTACTTAAAAAGATCTAAGCATGAATATCACAATGCTATGAAGAAGAAAGACAAATCTCTGGAGCGAATTATAGGATAAGAATCAATGCATCGAATGCCCACTATCAAACAGAGGGTATTCTTCTAAAGTAAAAAGGGAAGCTATCCTATCATCTCAGGCTCTGGGTAGAAATTTGGGTAAAAGAGATGGATCTGGTCTGGGGGATCTCTCTATGTATAGAAAATATGGCCCTCTACATGGAGTTGGTAGAAGGGAGTTGCCTATAAATCTAGCATGAGTTATCTTGAAACCCCATACAACAACATCGCATGGGATTTCTTATTAAGGGTTGGGGCACCTCTTATAACCCAATGTATCATTGTTGCCCTGTGTCGCTTGTAGAGGTTTTATCTTTTAACCATGCTATATTAAAATGTCTTTCGTCTACCCTATTGATAATATGTTCCAAGTCCAAACTCAAAATGTTATATGGAAGACACATGATCCTCATGCATGGGAGACAATATATAATTTTTCTTGGAGAGGTTCTTTCCTTGTCATTCTTACATTCTTCCTCATGCTGAGAGAACACATGCCTCCATAGCGGGAATTCCATATAACCAACCCAAGAAGCCAGTGATCTTGAACGATGTGTGAGTATATTCCAAGCTAGAGGGGTTGTGGCAGAAGTGGAAGGAAGGCATCGTGTTTGAAGAGAGAGTTGTAGAGTAAGCAACATGGACTCTCATTACTCACTTGTTTAAATCAATGTAAACTAGAAATGAGCTAAGGTATCTTTGAAATCACATTATCCACTTGTCTGATTCATCACTACAATGAGCCAAGGTATATGAATTTAAAGGATTCCCAAAGAGCAACCAGTAGCTCAAATTATTTATGCCAACACTGTGGAACTAGAGGGGATGGATTCAATGGAGATCATAACCTTGTGTTGTGTTTTCCGAAGTGGAAGAGGTTTGTCACTGTTTGAATGTTGGGTGAGATACCTAAATAAGCTTTCAATGATGGAAAGAATTGTTGGTGTCTGGTTGTGGCTATATTTTTTAGTATTGTGGGTTGGGATGGATGAGAAATAAATCCAACATCCATCCTTCGTCCTTGTGGTCTCATAAACCAGTTATCCTTCGTCCCTATGGTCTCATAAACCATTTTGGGGGTGGAATTTACAAAATATTCCTGTGGTTGGGAAGTTGATCACTCATTTTTCACCAATTTGATGGATATATTCATGGCAAAGCTGAGGGATTATCATCATTCTCATGCCATTTTGTCAGCAAATAATACCACTAGACCTCCACAGGGATATTTGTTGTTTTAGCATCATTTCCAAACCCATCCCTTTGCTTTTAAAAAATTTACTTGCAACCATTATGAAGTAAAATAATAAGGGGTGTCACTAGGTGGTGTAAAAAGTATAATTTTGGAAACAATTGTAGAACCATATGACATTATATGGGTCAATGGTTAAATTCTATGCTATCCTTGAAGACTTGTGTTTTTATTTTCCAAAAAACCATATACCTCCTCACACAAACTTTCAGCAAAATCCTATGAATATTTAACGATTAGATGCCAATATGTTCATGAAGATTCATATTAGAGATTGGAATATTTTTTGATCTTCCATAACCAAAATGGAAAACAAATATGAAGGACAAATAACAACAATAAAATATATTATATCTAGACAATATCAATGTAGAACTAATCTACTTCACAATTTAAATTTATGTATTTAGTAACTCTAATTGCCTTCATCATCCACGGGGTCTTCGATAGACAATGATTGGGTGAGTTGTTAAAGCACTCCTAGATGTTAATTCACTGGTTCAATTCCCCACCCTATTTGGGTGTTATTCTTGGACATGACTATGATGTAGCCTCACCAATGTCAAACTCACAAAATATAAAAAAATCTTCATCAAAATCCAATTTTCATGTGTTCCAAGGAATGTAGAAGGAAACATGACCCGTGTGACAAAGATGGATTGGTCTAAGATTCCAACTATAAAATTACATCAAAAGAAAATAGACAAAAAAAAACTAGATGCCATTTAAAATGCGTGATGATGACGTTACATATAAAATGAAGGAATTGTAGTCTATAAACGACACATCATCACAAAATTCCGTCCACATCATCACTGATATTTAGAAGAAAGTGTTAGCTCCCTGTAATTAGCAAGATTGGAAAAAGTCCAACTGTAGGGAGAACACTTGTTTCAACCAATTTGGGATTCTAGGATCTAGCCCTCCTGAATCCGGAGAGGGATCTCTCCAATAAAGTGCAAAGATTGATTTTTCTTTAAAGCTTTTGGGTAATGATATTAGGCTAGTTATGAAGGCCAAGGTTTTTGTTTTGTTTCGGATGGTTGAGCATGATTATTATTTGAGTGGAAAGTTCTAAATGGAAAGAGTTTCAAAGGTGTGAAGTTGCAAGCAATCAAAACAAGTTGGGTTGAAAAGATAGATATAACGCTGGTTTTTAGTCCATTGGGCTATGGAGTCATAATAGGGTTTAATTGAAACAACAAGGTTCAAGAGTGGTCCATGGGGCAAGTCATCTATGTCTAAGGATCTCTTTAAAGTTGATTTTATGGAATGAAATGATACAACAAGAAGGGGAATTAAACAAATGAAGAACAAAGAGCAGCCTAAGATCTGGTAAGTACTTTGAAACGAGCCAGCTTTTGACATACACTTAAGAAAGACATAAAAGTAATCTAAGATCTGGTAAGTACTTCGAAACTAGCCAGCTTTTGATTCACTTTCAATAGAAAAACATTTTAAACACAAATGGAAACTTTAAAAGCAACTGTTTGGAGAAGAAACTAGAGGACAGGGCTCACCATAAACTTCCCTAGCTCTGCTTTACTTGGTAAACTTTCAAGACAAACACATACGATAACAAATAATGGTCTAAGATCAGGTAAGGACTCTGAACCTAGCCTGCTTTCAACACATTCTTAGGAAAACTTTCAGATATTTTTTGGGGATAAAACTAAAGGACGGGGCTCACCATAATTTTCTTAGTTCATCTCTACTTAACATAAACCGAAAATAACATTCAAGAACAACATTTAGCTCAGACAGTAGGACGAGGGAACGCCTGCATTCCTAATTTCTTAAACTGAAATAAATCATTCCTAAACACACAATTTTGGAAGAAAACATGGAGATAAAGCTTATCAGTCAGAGAAGGGTACTAATATACAATAAATCCTAACTCTATTCTTGCTGTTCTTTATCAGAGAAGATGGATAAAGTGAAAACAGAAATAAAATAACAATTTACAATAAGAAATAACATCACTGTCGACATAGACCAGGATCCCATAAATCAGCTTGTATTGATGCTTCAAACCAGTTACAGCTTTAAGTCCAATGTTTCAGTTCAGCTATCATCTTCACTTCTCAGCCAACTAATTTAATCACAAGCAGAGCTTCAAGAGCTCGTGAAAACTATTTACAAGTAGAGGTTTCAAGCTCAAGTATATTTCAAAGTTCTGCAACCAACAATTTCTCATCTTCTACAGAAGTATTTATAGAAGGAATAAAGAGGTGGGATCTGATAAAAGATCTCCTAGGTCAATTAATACAGACTTTAATACTTCTCGGCCTTTGATGGGCTCGATGAAGAAGTTTACAGATGTTATGTCTGTATTAATTGTTTTACATTTAAGATTTAAGCTCGGTGAGAGCTTTTGTTGACTTTAAGGCTCTGTTTCATGTTGTAATAACTCTGCCGATATTTGTTGCATTAAGTTTCCTTTGGCAGAATTAACTATTCGGTTGTGTTGAGGCAAATATCTGATGTTCTGATAATGACTCGGCCTCTGTTGAATGCTTTGAGGCTACATGTGTCTTTGTGGTAGCTGGGAGGAGTTAATTTTCCTCTGATGTGGTGGTGGAGGCCCTTTCTGTCTGAAGATCTTTTGATTTTTCTTTAATCACTGTTAATCCACTTTAAATATGTGTTTTATTAGTGGATTAGGCTTTAATCTTCCATTCTGCTATGTTTTAGTCTTCAATACTGATACTCTTTGTTAATTTCCATTTTGTGTGTCTTGTTGATCTGCAGGTGCGACAGGGGCTCTTATGGCATCAACGCCCATGACGCGTTGATGAAACATGGAGTGGAAAACCCCCATATGGACATCATTATATGAACAAAGAGCCGATGGATCGTCATCCCTGGTCCTTAATTTTTCTTTAAAATAATGGAAACCCATGAAACCTGCAAAACACACTAAAACATTAATAAATCCTGCGTTTATTTTGGTGAGACTTCTTAGGAGGCTTGGCTTGGAGCGTATCCGTTGGATGGCAGCATCCAACAGTGGAGATCTGTGCATAGTGTTCAAAATGAGAGTGGTGGGAAGAAATAAGTCGGATCCGTTGATCTGCAGAGATCGACGGTCAGGATTAGTCAAGAGAAAACATAATGCAAGTGGTCACATTATGGAAATTCAGAAGAAAAACAAAGGAAATAGGCGAAATTTCCTTTGGCGGAGGTAAAATGCACAATAATTGAAATTGGGGTTTCGGGATGATCGTGGGCCGTCGGATGAGACTGGGCCCTGAGATCAACATCGATGATTGTGCGTTAAAACCCTTTAGAAGAGGTGGAGGGCGATAGTGTATGGCCAGATTGGATCAGAGCCGTTGATCTGCAGAGATCAACGGTGGGAGGGGCGCGCGATGAAACACAAGGGAAAAGAGGGAAAGTGGTTTCGGGGATGAAAACCACGGGTTTCGTGTAGTGAAAATGCGGGGAGGCGGTTTTGCCTTTTTGAACGCGATATGCGTTCCTGCCTGACACGTGGCTTCTTAAAACCACTTATATCACGTAGCCCTCAGGAAATTAACCTTCACGGTGAAAGTTATGCGACATAGAACGTCGGCCATTAGATATGGGGCCTCAGATCTAATGGTGGGAGAGTGAGCACGATATAGGCAAGATGCGCGGGCGTAAGGGAGATGGGTAGTTTCAATTTGGGCCGTAGGATCAAAGATTTGGACGACGAAGATTAGATCTGGAGGGAGGCAGGACCCACATGGGTAGGGCCTGTCGAGGTTAATACGAGCCGTCAGATGTAAAAGATTTAACGGTTATGATTGAATATGGAGCTAAACAAAATAATATACAGGAGGAGAAAGGGTGAAGGAGGATCGTTGATTTGCAGAGATCAACGGTCGGGATCTGGCCTAAAACATTAAAACACGGGGCGCATGAATTTAAACCAAAGTTGGGAAATTCCTTTTGGATCGTCCGATCTGGACACGTGGACAGTCCAGATGTAATCAGAGGCATGTGATCGGCGGGGAAGAACTTCGAATGGTACCGATGCGATTGAGTGTTGGCCTTCAATCTGCAGATCAGATCGACGGTGGGGAGTGAATTGGAGGGGTTCAAAAGGTGGAGGAAGGGTTTGTGATTGGAGCAAATGAGGGCCGTCAGATCTGGGAAGGCAGGGAGGAGATCAATGGCTCACGATCAACGACAGAGATTACCTCAAATATGGAACCAGCGAAAACCCTTTAATACTTATGAAAACCCAAAGTTTTATAAAATACAAAGGTTTTATGGCTCGGGGCGGGTTTATATATAGGAAATACTTTGGCGCCTGTCTGCGGGGCCTTGGGTGTATGGAAATGAATGGGACCGGGGCTTGATATGTACAAGGGCTAATCACATCGGAACTTCGGTGTTGGTCTTTCAATCTACCAATTTTAATTCTCCGATGCGATTAGCGCTTCGGGACTTTGACTCTTGGTCCCGGGCGTTAGTTTATATGGAGAAAAGTGGAAAGCGGGGGTTTATACAAAGGAACTCAATCGCATCGGAAAAATGATGCAGGGCCTTTTCAATCTACCCATTTTCATTAAAAAACATCGTTCTGGCGGGTTTAGACCAAAAACTTAGGAAAAGTGGGTTTACGACTTTACAAAGGAAAATGTGCATCGGAGATGGATTTTAAACAATGCTTAGCACCGGATGCGGGCCCATGGGTTATATGAGACAGTAATATGATCCGGAGTTTATAATAAAAGGGCCTAATCGCATCGGAAGCCTTTACCATAAAAAATAACTTGCGCGCTCTATTTTCTCCGATGCGATAAGCGCTGAAAGAGCTTAACACTTGGTTCTAGTGCTAGGGCACATGTGGTGAAGTGGTTTTAGGATTTAGCCCAAGGGGGTTAAAGTCCATAGTAAACAAACTTATTTTTTATGAATTTTTTCAAGGTTTTTGATGGATTTGGGGGTTTCAGAAAAGTTTAAAAAGGAGTTTTAAACTTTGTAAAGTGGATTTTATGAAGGGAAAATGGAAATACAAGGAAAATGGAGGAATTTCGATCAAAGGGGTAAAAATGAAGGTTATTTTTGAAGTGGAGGGAGGGGGAAAATGTAGTTTTGCAGCAGTCTTTCCTTTATGAAATCAACAGAATTTCAAAGTTTAAAATGGAAACAACAGTGAAGTTTTGAACAAAGGGCATGATGTCTTCATGAGTCTTCAAGAGATAACATTTTTAGCAATAAAAGCTGTTTCTTGAAGGCTCCAAAAAGTTTTAGCCACCTTTTGATATAACAAATTTTATAGGTGGTTAACAGAAAGACAAGAAAATTTGAGTAGCAAAGTAACAATAAAAGGTTGTGTTCAAATCAACCTTATTATCTATATGGACAAGTATAAAGTTGAACAAAAAATCCTCTGAAAGAATAAATTCAATATAATATCCCTTGTAATATGTGATATTTATGTTAAAGGATATGAAGAACTAATTCAAAAACTCAATCCAATCCTTCAAAGACAGCCAAGATCCCATAATTCTACGAAACCATCGGGTATGACAAGCAATAAAAAATAATTGAGGCCAGGTAAGAGACAAATGATGTTGCTAAGACAATTTGCAGTCACAGGTCCATAGTTTCTGCGGATATTATTTTTCTAGACTATAATATTTGTCTTCATGGATATCCTATATGCAACATACTTTAGTGGCTCCTTCCAATTCTCCACTGAAAATCCCCTTTTCCTGGTTGTGGAATTTTGTTGGTACTTACTACTGGTACACTAGTGTTTTGAGGATGTTCTAACTTCACACAATCCACATTCAACATTAAGGGGGGAAGGTCCAACCTTATAGACTAATCCTTTATCTTCCTTCCCTCCTCTCTATATTTAGGGAGGATATTGTGCATAAGGAAAACCCTATGTTGAGATGGGTATTCATTAACCTTATCACTTCTTTTCACCGTTTGACTCCTGAAAATTGGAGAAGTGATTATGAGCTTGAAAGGAAGGCTAAAGAAAAGGATTTTTATAGAAATGATATGCTTTCAAGTGCTGCATTTCATTCTCAAGTGAGAATGGAATATAATGCATATATAATGGCATTACCCCCAAGATGCATTAACAGGGATACTAAAGACAATATATCAAATACTTTGGATGGTAACTTGAAAAACATAGTAGAAAATGATCTCAAGGTTTGTTCTCCACACCTCTTTCAAAATAATGATTGTATAAGGAAAGATATAATCCGTTATGAAGAAGCATAGAAAGGCTCACCAATTGATGATAACGATCGTTCAACTTCTCACTTTGAATCACATTATCACCCAAATTGTCTAGCAGGGGAAATGGGAAAGTCAAGAAAACACAAGTTAAAAGGAATTAAGAGATGCATTCACAGAGAAACAAGAGAGCATTATGAATATTTATCAGTTTTAGTTGCTTTGAACTATGGTAGTCATGGCGGGATTAGTAACAAATATTTCATAGTTTCACAAAAGACTATACTTCAAGAAGGAAGTGGTAAATCAAAAGTCATTGATATTCCCAAAAAGGGTTATGGGATTCCTTGGAATTGGTCCAGAATACATGCTAGAGGTAAACATATATTGGATTTGGCAAGTAGGATCCTTTCATGCGGGCTTTCAAATTCGACCACACAAAAAATTGCAGGGCTTGCATCACAAAGTTATTATAGTTCTCAATGGGTGTTTTCTACTACATTAGAAACATCTAATCATTCTATTTCTTCTTTAGATTTTGATTCTGAGCCAATTCCCCTACTAATGGAGCCAGGTGGGTATCATAAAAGTACAAATACAGATACACAAGGAATAATTCCTTTAGGTGAGCTAGATCTCTATGCTGACCATAAAATATGTCTTAGAAAAAATATTGACATGGTTACCAAAACAAGATTGATCGAGCATTATGGACATGGACAAGATATTTTGGGCAGTGGTTGTTTGAGATCTCAAGCCTAGGTGTAGGAGCTTGTTTCAGAAGTATGTTCCAAATACATTTGGAGAATTGGTTGGAAAAAATTTAGCAGCTCGAGCTCTCATGAATGATATAGTGAGGAGAAATATTGCCCCATTTTATGTGTTCATGGTCCTCAAGGAGCAGGTCAAACATCATTTGGTAGAATATTTTCAGCAACCATGAACTTCCATTCTCTAGATCTTTCACGACCTTATGGACTCAATTGTTCATGTTTAGATCAAAGCCTTGGTAAGAATTTAGATATAAAAGAAATTGGTGGCATTGGCTCCCAGGCATTTGAGAGTTTTCAAATAGCCCTTGAAAATGTGGTTACTTATTCCCCATCCTCTCATTATGGAGTCTTTATAGTCGACAACTGTGATACTTTGTCAAGTGATGATTGGAATAAATTCTTAAAAGTACTTGATGAAATACCTTGGAATATAGTCTTTATTCTCACCATTTAGAATATAAAATGCCTACTCCATATAAAAGTCAACTCGAGAATAACTTGGTGGGACTACATCTTCATCATGTCCGATATATCACCCCGATCGGGGGGGATTGAACCAGTGACTTCACATCAAGGAGTGCCTTTACAGAGAACCCAATCACCGTTTATCCAAGACTCCGTGGACAACTCAAGAATTTTTATAGTTGTTTACATATTTAGGGTAGAATACCGATAACCTTAGATAGGTCTTCTTAACCCTAACAATAGCATTAGATATGAAAAGGAAGATTCTAAAATTTTCTAAAATCCATCGTTGCCAGCCTTCACGTATGGTCTACCCATGTTGCTTTTTGAAAGGTTTTCACATATTTGAAATCACTCAGATGCAAACTGCAGTGAGATTATGATAATAAGCTTTCCACCACAGGTGAACAAAAAGGAATTTGAGAAAGAAAGAATGAGCAATTCCAAAGTCACAATTTTTTCAATCTATCAATCAAACGTCTAAGATGAAACTGCTAAAGTAGGCAACCCTTCAGGGAGATGAGGAAGGGATATGAGAGCAGTATGAGAAAAAGAAAGAGCCATCCACACACAGTAGAAAAATCAACCATAAGAACCACCAAGATTCACCAAAAAAATAGAGTACTAGACTAAAGAATCTCTCTAATTTTGTGTTTACCTTTGCCATTTTGAGCCATCCACACACAGTGGACAGATCAACCAAAAGCACCACCAAGGTTCACCAAAAAAATAGAGTACTAGACTAAAGAATATCTCTAATGTTGTGCTTACCTTTGACCATTTTGAGCCATCCACACACAGATCAACCATAAGCACCACCAATATTCAACAAACAAATAAAGTACTAGACTAACGAATCTCTCTAATTTTGTGTTTACCTTTGCCCATTTTGAGCTTTTGGTGGATTAAAATATCACAAATTTTGTTTTTTGGACCATGAGTCCAGTCCTCACCGTAAATGTGGATGTAAACCATAAAAATAAAATTTATTTGCATATAGGGGAACAATCAATACTTTTGTTTCTAGTTAGCCTAATTTAGCACAACAAAACTAGGGAAAAATCAATGGGAGCAGATATTTTCATTTCTCATTTTGATGCATGATGCAAAACCCTTTCGATGAAGACCCGTTACAATCAAGACATTTATTGTTCCAAAAAGAGGAAAATGAACTTAAATGCAACAAATATGATGAAGTTATACAAGTTCTGGAGGCAAGAAAGATATTCAATTAACAAATAACATTTAAATCATACCTTAAGCATGCCATTTCTAATTAATGATAAAGAGACATCAATAGGAAATATAATGGCAGTGTTTGAGGTCGAACCAAATGCTCAGTGCAACGAATTCCACGCCACCCTTAGAAAACTCTGAACACTCATATACATCTTGTCGCCTAGCATTTATATCCAATGGTGCAAAATATTCTCCTGCGTTTGTTCACACCCAAAGATGTAATTGTTCAATAAATAAAAAATTGACAAAAACACTATTGATATAAGCACAAAACCAACAATGCAAGAATATACACACAGATTCATGAGTACTAAAGTAGTTGCGAATGATAAGAGTATTCCAGAACTCTACATCTATTGAGGAAGCCATATATATATATATAGGAAGCGTAGGTGTGGTTTGCCTAGACCGAAGACTACACTTATATATAGAGTACAAAGTTGTGGGAAGAGTGATCAAAATTGGCCAAGTCTCCAATAAAATACAATAAAGTGGATAAGCGATCAATTTAGACTAAGTCACCCACAAGAGATCATGTTCACTAAACCAAGTCTCGTCAAAGGCATTTATTTCTTTAAAAAAAAGGATAGATATTGTGGACTCCAAGTTAACCCCCTCACTGTCATAACCTCTACAAGATCCACTTGACATAGAGGAACAAGCAACCTTGAACAACATCTCAAGTTTGTACATGGTTTCAAGTTTGATTGAACCTCATTGAAGTATGACATCATATCAACCAGCCTATCTATTTGTTGTTGAGTGTAATGGGACTAAAATTATAATTCCTAGCCATCCATATGTGACTGTTGCAAAGATGAAAGAGAGAGAATCTTGTGGCAGGGGCTCAGGGATGGTGTCAAGGATGCTTGAACATAGAAAAACAGGTTATCTTGACTTGCACTAGAAGAAGTTAAAATTATGACAGACACGTCAATAAATTGCAATCAGGTGACGTGGAAAAAAAAATCACCTGGTAGAAAATAAACCACAAGCTCACATCTACAGATGCCTTGACGAAATGGAACAAAAAAATGATGTCAGTTATTTACACCAATGTTGTGGAATCAGCAAAGACTTGGCTTCCCTTGGACTTGGCAAGACTCAATGACTTGGGAAAGGCTCAGCAAAGACAAGAAACCCTTAAAATACAGTAAATTATATGCACAAAAAATATTGCAATTTTGTGTTGAGTATGGTCATTGGCAAGTTTGCGGTGAGTCTTCCTTGACATACATGTACATCCTTTTGTGTTTGTATATAAAAACAGACAATGTTCCTTTCAATATATCAGAATTCATTTTTTCATTGTTGATGTAATATACATGCAATCAATATTGTAAATTTCATGCCATCATTATTGGTATTACTATTATGGTAATTCAATACAATTTCTATTAGATGTTGTAATGGGAATCCTGGGGTTTATGTTTTGCGGGCAGCGATATCCTCCACCAAGTCACATTATAATGCATATTTTTGCCCAAAGATAATTGTCATTCATTTCAAGCAATTAGGTAAAAGGCAGTGAAGAAATTCTCCAAGGATATAAATGAACAATAAGTTAAAAACTTAAAACTAATGCTATTGCTCGGGCTATTGAGCCATATGTTTGAATGGTCATTGTTACTATTAAAATTTGGCTAACAAGTAATTTATATAGTAGGAGCATAGAGTTGGGGGTTGGTTAGAAAGCCTGCAGGAGCTTTACTTTAACTTATTACATTGCAAGTCCCAGGGATGATTATACTCTTGTTTTCTTTTGAAGATTTATCTTGGAGTTGAATTCACCATCTCTGTGTTACATACTAGAGGATGATTTCTAGTGATTGCACTGTGCATTTGCAACTAAGAAAATAGCGATGAAGGAATGAAATTGGGAGTATTAATTGTAACAAATTACAATAATTATGGTCGAAAATCCCTTCCAAATGTACCCTGTTCTATCTAGAGGATTGATCATGTATAATTTTTAGTTCCTTCTTTTCCAGTTTATGTGTTGATGGATTGGTAATCAAGGAAGGGAGTCCTAATATGGAAAATAATCCCACCGTAGTGACATTCCACTGAATAAATATGTTTTATTTAGGATGTTAGCAATGTAAATATTATACTTTATCAGTTGTCAATCACCAGCAAAACTGACAGATGAAGTGTCAAACTCCCTTATTATTATTCCAATTCACCATCTTTGTGTTACACACTAGAGGATGAGCTGATGATCATTGGATTGTGCACAATGCATATGCACCATAGAAAATAGTGATCAAGGAATGGCATTGGGAGTCTGCATTGTAACAAATTATGATTATCCTGGTTGAATAGCCCTACCTAATGTACCCCATTCTATTTAGAGGATTGGTTATGTATGCTTTTTAGTCCCTTCTTTCCAGTTTATTTGTTGGTGGATTGGCATTCAATGAAGGGAGTACTAATATGGAAAAAAAATCCCATCATAAGGACATGCCACTGTAGTCATAGATCTCAATTGGGACCCGAGCAATCTAAATATGAGAGACTTGATTAGTTTTGTGTCACCAACAAAAGTAACATATAGTGTTAGTCTCTCTTATTATTATACTAGAATTGAATAATCTCATAATGTGATATTGACTATTACGAGAATTATAATATGCTTTTGTTTGACTTTGTTAGGTTTGACTTTGTTAGTATAGAGGGAAAAAAAAGGCATATAGTACAGGTATGTCAAGGAATCTCTTAATGGGTTGTTGTATTGATTCATAACTGTGAACAATTAAATGGTAAATATGACATGGAATATTTCCCAATCAGACGAAACTCCAATACTCTTTAGAGAAAGAGCACTTAGGCTAACATATAAAAGACTGATCATTTTGAAAGAATGGAGATACATATACAATGACCAATCCAAAGGACACCCCAGAAAATTGTAAATTTGAAGAAAAATTAGAATGTGACCTATCTTTCCCTTTGATAAACCTTTTCCTTCCTGTCAATAATAAATGATTGTCCAATTTGAACTAACAACTCCATTGACGCTAGAAAACCCACAGTTATCCCATATAAGGGGACATAACATTTTTATTAATATGAAATATTAGAAGAATATCCAAATATATCTTTCATCTATGCTTAGATGAAGTCAAATACGCACAATAGATACAATGTGACAATGATAGATAATCATCATTGATATTTAATAAATCCTTAACCACAATCCGAATGGGATAAGGTATATAAAATGTAAATGAAACATAGTGGATTTACTAGAAGACACCTCCGGGAGCCCTCACTATTGTAAGAGTTGC
This sequence comes from Pinus albicaulis, assembly GCA_034641835.2. Lineage (NCBI taxonomy): Eukaryota > Viridiplantae > Streptophyta > Pinopsida > Pinales > Pinaceae > Pinus > Pinus albicaulis. The sequence goes on from CM076578.1 coordinate 1,332,696,693, forward strand.
TTTTGTTGTTCAATAGAAATATGTTGTTGCTGCTAAAAAAAATCACCAGCTGTCTAGAGCCTTTGCTGCAGCTCTTATTGTGTTTGATTTGATTATTGTGGCAATGGTAGAAAAATTAGAATGTGACCTATATTATCCTTTGACAAACCTTTTCCTCCCTGTCAACGACAAATGATGGTCCAGTTGGAACTGACAACTCCATTGATGTTGGAAAACCCATAGTTAGCCCATATAACGGGACATAACATTTTTATTAATATGAATATTAGAAGAACATCCAAATGTATCTTTCATCTATGCTTAGATGAAGTCAAATTCTCAACAACTAAAGGGCAGTTTGAGATGCTTATTCTACAATAGATTGTTGAGCTTGTTGAAGTCGATATTGTTGAACAGGTTGTAGAAGAGAGGGTTGAGATTGTTGTATAATATATTGTTGAGTTAATTGGAGACCAGATTGTTGAGCTAATTGTATATTAGATTGTTATGGCCGTGGCTGGCTCTGTGGCAAGGCCAATTATTGTTGCTGAAGAATTGATGGCTGAATTTTAGAAAAGCTTGCTGGTATTGTAACTAATGTTGATAAAGCAACTGATTCCTTGACATACCTGTACTGTACTGACATGTAAATGGAAGACTAAAAAAAATGCATCTATATTGCTTTATTTGAAACAAAAATACTCTCTATGGGCTATGGAATCTAAAATTTTCATACGTTAGGCAACTTGCACTATTAATGTATCAATAGCAACTAAAACAAATATAATTTTCATGACCAATTTGTTGAAATACCGGGAAAAAATTATAAGGAAATAAACCAACAAAGAGAGTTTGAGATTTTCATACCACTTTTACCAAGCGCTCCAAGAGGGGTTCAGTTGTGCTTGATTTGCTTTCTATTAGGGGTCTAGGTGAAATAGTTTGGTGTCGATCCTGGTTGATAGTAATCTGAGCTAGGCTAGGAGGAAAGTCAACTAATAGTGATGAGGTAGAAATTATAGGTGTGCCAATATCTAGAGATTCAACATGGTTTCGTATAGGAGTGGGTTGCTAAAATCCCTCATCATTTCTAGCATTTGAAATTGAAGAAAAGGTAGGTAAAACAGTTTGATGTCCATCCTAGTTGATAGTATTATGAGCTAGGCTACGAGGAAAGTCAACTAATAGTGGTGAGGGAGAAATTCCAGGTGTTCGAATAGCTAGAGATTCAACTTGTTTTCGTATAGGAGTGGGATGCTAAAATCCCTGAGCATTTCCAACATTTGAAATTGAAGAAATGGCATAAGATTGCTTCTCAACATCTTCTATGTGAGGTGTGTTAGGGTCCTATAATAATAGGGTTCATAAAATTTTGAATTGACTTTGATAAGTCTTGTAAATATGTACATACCTTGCTTTCTGCAAGTTGTTTTCCCATATTTTGAAAAAATGAAAAATAATAAAAAATCAAAAAGAGTGTAAAAAGTCCTAAAAGAAAGATCAAAGGACTTAGAAAAATATAAACCCCAAAAGAAAAGAAATAAGATCTGAATGTGAGCAAGTCAAAATGGCACTACTTTTACTTTTACTGCAAGAATAATGATTATGGGCAGAGTGTCAATAAATGCCATAATCCATGATGAGTTAAACATTTTAATCTTAACTTTTCATGCTTTCAATTTCATGTTTTAGATAAAGAATAAATATTTGTCAAACAATTTAAACTTGACAAATCAGTAGATAGGTAGAGAATAGTGAGGAGCTCAACAGTTTAATCTGAGCCCTCGGATGAAATAAGGTAGATTTAGATTAGTTTTATGCTTTGAAATAAAATGTTTTAAGGTTGCAAGCCTAAATGCACCTGCAAAATGAAGAAAAAATGTTAGAAATAGAAGTTGGGTAGGTAGAAAGCGGTGGAGAAATCATGTAAATAATACATCATCGGGTAAAATCACTAATTTCCCCTCCCCCATGAGTATTCAGTATTCTAAGCTATCAGTCGAACAGGCTCAGAGCATTTCTTTGACTTTTGTTGGGACCAGACCCAAGGCTCTATGATTGGTTAGTTAAATATATTGAGTTCTTATGCTAAATCCTCATTTATCATCATTTACCCTTCATTCATGTATTAAAACCCCTTTTTCCTAAGTAAAAACACATTCTTACTTAGTAAAATTGTAACCCTAGAATAATTAACTTCATCCCTTCATAAGCATTCATATAACCCACAAAATCACATTTATCCTAAGTATTAGTGAAAGAAATATAAAGATAAACAATGCTTGATTTTGTACTATACTTAGAGATAATGTGTATTTTTTTTTACACTACCCTTTCATATTAACCTTTAACATATTTTATTAATTCCCTAAGAAATACCCTCTCCTAGTTATTAATTCCCTTATATTTGAAATACCCCAAAAACCCACTATTATAATGTTTAAGACCAAAGTCTATTATCCATGTGCGCAAATAAAAAAAATCCCAAATTAAAATCCCTTTGGTCTAAAAACTATCGTTATTCAAATACCCCGCCCCTATGGTCTTTAAACTATTCAAAAAATTTAAAAACTATATAATAAACTAAAATCCTCCCCGCATATGTTTATTAGAACATCTCACAAATGTTTTAAAAACCATATTACTACCCCCGCTTATAACCATATATTCCAAAGCTTTTGAATCGATTAAATCATTTTTATAAGGTTCAAAAACCATAGCCACTTATGTATAAAGCCCACTCCCATATACATTTTATTAAAAACCTTGTATTTTATGTTTTAAACCTTTAACCCTTAGTTATATCATAAAGTTTTAAACGCATTATAAATCCTTCCGCTGCATTTGATCCACCCCAGTCCCACCATTACTTTTCAATACAACTCTCAAAGCAATCCTGACCGTTTGCGTTCATTTCTCAAATCCAACGGTCGATATCCAATATCGTATAGAACAAATGCACGATTGCCTGGCAGCCAAAGCCACGCGAAATGGGTGGTTTCCCATCGACCTCTCCCCTCCATGTGGCCTCTCTTGATTGGATTTCTTAGGTTTTGTTTAAAACCATTTACCACTAAAACTTCATGCGATAACCATCGGTTTTCCATTCATTGAATTTCCAAAACCACCTTCCCGCCTGATCGCTACTCACATTCAATTCTGATTAATGCAACCAATATGTTTGTTAAACCTTTGTAAAACATACATTTTATTCTATATTGCGCGTTTAACCTTTTGCGAAGCTTTCCCCAACTGTAAAAAGCCTGCTAAAGCCCTATGGTTGCCCTTTTAAATACCCGGAACCTCCGAATTCACCAAAAGAAACCTGTTAAAACTGCTGAGGAGCCGCACCTGCTCTAGTTCAACCACCGAAAGCCATCAATTCGACCAAAGATTGAAGAAACCCTTTTAAAAGCCGATACTTGCATTTAAACAGGTATTCTTTTGGGATTCAAACCTGCAACTAAATTCAAAAAACCATTTTCAAAGAAAGGTAAATATTTTAAATTAAGAAATTAATCATAACATTGCCCAAAAGGTCCCAAAAACAGGCCACACTCTGGCAAAATTTTCCCATAAACACTTTTAGCCACTGCGCACCATTTTTTAGGAAATTTATCAGTTTTTCACAATTTTAATGATCAATTTCAAGCTCTAAAAGGCCAGGAATCCTCTGCAGGTGCCCTAATATTTGGTAAATGCTTTTTTAATAGAGTTTTAGCCCATTTTACAATTAAAAAACTCAGAAAACCCCTGTTTTATTTTTTATACCAGTTTTTAAAGCCTCAGAACTTATTTGATAAACCTAATTGAGCATAGAATCCAAAAAGACATTCTATTTTGATAAATTTGCCGAATTAAGCCTCTGTTATAGTAAAATTGCCTCTGCAAACAGCTTAAACTTGCAGAAGCCAATCAAAATGCCTAAAAAATAGAATGTAAACGAGCCTGAAGGTTCTAAGACTCCTAAACCTACTCTTGCCATAACTCCAAATACTATAATTGTAGTCAACCCATTACAACCCCTAGTTGTTGATTTTGAGCATATTCCCCTAGCTGATATCGACTACAAAATAGCTGATCCTATAGTTGAATTCAATCTGTTAGATATCCACCACTGGTGTTTTGAAACATCTCTAGATGATCATGAAGAAGTTCATATTTGGGAATCCAATTTTCCCAAATATGTAGTCCCCCTGACTCACCCTTGTCAAGAAATTATCAGACTATGTCACCAGTACTAAATTCCTATACAAAGTGCTATTGTGAATGCAAATAAAGAGGTCCTATTTACCATTACTGCAGAGTCAATAAACCAAATGTTGCAACTTCAACCAGACCCCCAAGCAGTCCCATTGTCTATTGAAGCCCTCACTAAGCTATACATTGGCTTAGACTTTCCTAAAAGGTTTACGATTTTTCATAATTTTATGCCCCTGCATGTTGAAATTCCCAAGTTAAACCCTCCATATTCAACTACCAAGTTCCCTGAAGGTTCAAGGCATGTAATTTCCATGCTTTCCTTCATACTTGGGTATTTCACTGATGAGCACACTGATGAGTCAATATTGGGATTTTTGTCCACCTTTTCTCCAGGTCAACCACCTTCAGTTATATTTGAATATGATGGTTTCATTGCTGATAGTATTCACTATCAATTGACTAATTTGCAGCTGGAAGGAGTATTCAGATATACCTCCTATCTTTTCCACTTATTTCTATTCTTCCAATCAGAGAGCTTTCCAATTTCACTTCAAAAGTTGGATATAGAAGGAAAACCTCTATCAGTTATCTTTTGGACATCTATACTCAGAAAAGAAGGCACATAATTCAATTATTCAGAGTTTGCATAGTTGTTTTTACATCCATTGATCACCATCTTGACAAATACATAGCAACCTAGAATTATTCAGGAAATGAAGAAAATATTGCAGCTATCAGAGCAGAGCAAAGTGGGTGATTGGTATTTGTATGAAAAATTCACTGAGATCAGAGTTTTTGGTTCTAACTTGTTGCCTTACAAGTTACCTAAGCATCCATCAATGAGGATCTTTGCCTTAGAGTACATTAGGCAGATCTTAAATTCATATTCAATTAATTTCATGGCAGCCAAAAATAAGACCTAATTCAAACTAAAAAATCAAATTGGGCCTTTCATATGTAATCACAGAGATGCAGAAAAGGAAGCATCAAGTCAACTACTGGAATATAAATTAAAAGAAAGCTTCCCATGGAATTATGATCCACAAGGGATCTTAAGTAAACTAAGGGTAAAATGTAAATTGACACCCTTTATCCATGAATCAAAGCTAGAAATATAGAAGTTTGCTAATCAAATTGAGTGCGTTGAAAACACTTTAACAGAGGCAGTTAAGCAAAGTAATACTAGTCACACTTTGGAAATTTCCAAACAGCCAGAGACATCCACTAAGAGAATCAAAGAAGAAGGAGCTTACACTGCAGAAACTAAAATAGAAACAAAGTTTAAATCATTTACAACAAGAGGCCAAAACTGGATACAACAGCTAAAGGTAAAGTAACAATAGATGTTGAAGAAACAGAGACCTTGAATACCAACATTGAACAACCAGAGACTAATGTAGCCACTGTAATCATTAGTGAGCCAAATCAGAATCAAGAACAATTGAATAATGAAGAGACAAAGATGATGGAAAGGTAACAAAGTATGGAGGCTTCTTCCTCACATTCAGCTGAGGAGAAGCATTTAGATATTAAGGAGAAATATAAGCAAATCAAATTGAAGAATGAGGAAATCAAAACTGAAATATATTCTCAGTTTTTGAAGCAAAATCCAGGTAATCAAAACAGATTCCTATCAACATTTGATTATTCAACTAAAAAATTGATTATGTCAGTATTACAACCCACAATATCAGTGCCAAAGACAGTTGCTGGCTATAAGAAAGTTGATATGGAAGTAGCTACAGACAAAATCCACGAATAGGATGAGATTGAGTTTCATAGGCAAACCTCAGAGATGTTGTATTCCACAGTCACAACAAAAACTATGAGTGCTCATAAACTTCAAAATACCATCTCTAATATGCAAGGTCAAATGAAGATGGATAAAGCTTCATTATATGCAAAGGATCTAAGGATAAAGGCCTTAGAAGAATTAGTATTACAGGTAGGATATGATCCTACAAACATCAAAGTAGTAGAAGCATTGGTTAAAAAGAAAAATGAGGATATAGTTGCCTTGAGGAAACAGCTCAAGCTTCCTCAAAGTGAGCATCCTCAGACAAAGGAAGTTTTACAGGATCAAAAGGAAAAAGATGAAATGATGAGTTTTATACTTCAACTGATAGCTCAAAAAAAAAAATGGAAGTACAAATTAAACTACAAGATAAATGTACAAATGGACCAAGTTGTCCAAGAAAAGGAGACAGTTAAAGAACCAGTGATTCCCACAGTCATCCCAGTCATCACTCCAGCAGTGCCTTCCACTTTAGGAGAAAATTTGGCACCCAAAGAGCCACTGGCCACTGCAGTGCCAGTGACTTCTTCAACAACTTCAGTAACTTAATCCTCTACAATAGTGTTGCCACCTACAGATGAAAGCAGTCAACTAGTAAAAGAAATGGAAGAGATGTCCTTAAAGACCAATGAAATCAATAGATTGACAAAGATAATTGAAAATATTGAGAAAACAAACAAATCAACTCAGATAGATGCTAAAATACATGAACAAAATGCCCACAAATTGAGTGAAGAGGTAAAGAAACTCCAAAAAGAATTAACTTTCAAGGATCATATATCATATATTAAAAATTACCTATGGAATAATGTAATTGAAGCCATCCATGATGTTTGGCCTTCAATTCAGGTAATTTTTGAGCAGAGAGAGTTACTATTGGCAGCCCAAGCAGAGATCCAAAAGACACAAGCTGATTTAGCTGATAAACCAAAAGAGCCTGTAAGGTTAATAAATTTCTTCAACAACAAGAATAGACAGGAACTTGAAGAATTAAAAATCAATGACAGGACAACAACTATCTTAGAAATTAGGAAAGTTACCACCAAAATAAATTTGATGAGGCAGCTTGAAGAGAAATGTGAAGGAATGAACACTGCTATAACCAGATTCATGGTTAAATTCACCAATTTAAGGCAAAAGGGACTTCCTGATATCATGGTTATTAATGATAAGTTAATGCCTCAAAATGATTATGACAATAAGATAAGAGAACATGCCAAGGGGCAGGTGAATAAGCCAACAGGTCAAGGTATTCCTACAGGAAAAGTATTGTTAAAAAGTTTTGAAGATTTGTTTTATTTGTAGTATGAAATCAAGCACTTATTTGTCATCAAGCCCACATTTGCTTAGTACACTGAGGTTGATGAGAATTTTAGGAAACTAAAAAATATTCGAATTCTTAAAAATGAGGATTGGCAAGCATTGACTGATTTGCTATGAAGAATGAAAGGAAAACAAATGAAGAAGAAAAAATTTGTTTGCTAATTTCACTGTCAAAACAGATTTTATAGCAATAAAGCAGTTTGACTGAAGGTAAAGAGTATCCGAAGTGAGAAAGAGTATCAGTGAGAAAGAGTATCAGTGAAGGTAGCTATATTCTAAAGAATATCTAAAGAGCTAGCAAAGAGGACACATAAGCAGCCAACTGCTTCTTATCTTAAAACAGTTTCTATTTATTTTGAATAAAATAGGACAACTTGCTAATTTGTTGAGCAGCTGTCATTATTATTGTTGTAAGATAATTTATTTTCCTAATTTAATTCCTAGAAGTCATCTAGGATATTTTGTAAAACATTCTGTATAAATACTTCACTCTTTTGAAGTATTTTGAGGTGGAATAAAATTGCTGGAGATTACTATAGATATTTTGTTGACTTGAAGGCTTTGGATTTCGATTTTGAGTAGCAGATTGGATCAACTATTTGGCATCATACTTCAGGATCCATGTGATAAGCTATATGGAGTGAAGTACTCTCTTAAACTTGTCATTGTTATATTCTTTTGTTACATGCATACATCTGTGTTTTAATTCTAAATCTGAATGTATAACTAGGAGTATTACTACAGGACATGTTAATAGCACCCTGTTTTTAACTAGTTATCATTTATTTGTTTTCTTCTAATTTTCGGTGTAGGGAACCCTTAATTGCTCCCTCTCCCATTTGACCTCTATCTACTGCCCTTTTCCGGATTTAAGGATTCTTAAGTGCCCTTTATCCCGATCATACCATCTCAAAAACCAATTTTCCAAGATCTCCAAGGGTTATCTATCTTGCCCTGCAAAAATTTGACCTTTTAGGCCTTGATCCCAGTTCTGTTAACTTGACTTAGACTCCATAGCCCAATGTACAAGTAGATTTCCCTCTATCTACCCTCCAAGTGAAATTTTCCTACCAAAATCCAACAAAACCAAACCAAATTTGCACTTTCATAGCTAGCCTAATATTCATAAATTAAAACAAAGTTAAACTTTAAAGAGAGAGCCCTCTCTGAACCCTAAGAAGGCTAGATCCTAGAGTTTGAAGTAGGTTTGTGGTTACCTCTAGTATTCTTTGACTAAAAACCAAAATCCCACAACTTAAGAATTTACTAGAGTGATAATAAGGTGAAGGAAATGGGAGAGTAGAGGGCGAGGGAGCCATAAATGGCGAGGTTGCAGGATGCACGAGAGTTACAACTTTGGAAACTTGAAGTGAAGACGCTATTCTACTTTGTTGATCTATCTGTGGAGATAAATGTTGAAAAATGTGTGGAGAAACAACCTAGAGAAGTTGAGGTGAAGAAATAGAAAGTACCGATCATGTCTTAAGCTACTGCTACTATTGTTCATAAACTGAATGTTGACTTAACTGATGGAGTTGCGGCATAAATTCTTGTTTAAAAGAAGACTACTTTGTCCTTGAGTCAATATTCAAATCATTAATTTGTTGAAGTTGTGGCATTTGTTGTTCTTGAAACTCTACCTGTAATTGAACAACTTATTGTTGCTTCTGTTACTGTTGTTGCTAGATATGTTGTTGCTGTAGTAGTAGGGGGTGTTGATTATGTCATTGCTGCCACATATTTATTTATGCTTGTAAAATTTCTTGCTACTTCAGAACATGGTGGTGATGTTGCAGGGTATTTATATTATTTTTCTATAAAGGATTGATCCCAGTCTGCTTTATGGAGTTAATACTATTTTGCTGAAAAGGAGAATTATTTTGCTGAAGAGAAGTAATATTATTATTTTGAAGATGGTTTACTGAACCATGCTATAAGGTGGCTACACTAGTTCCTTGCATTAAACTTATATTGGCAGCAGATTGCATTGTAGTATGAACATTTTGTTGTGATGTTTGTACACCAGATTACTGTAAAGGCATGGAACCATGTTGAATGGGTGTCACAATGTTTGATTGTATTGAAGTAACATAAGGCTGTAAATTCATCTGTTGGAATTGATTAACATGCTTTTATTGTTCCTGCATCTGAGATAACATAGTTTGCGGTTGCTGCTGCATAAATTGCACTTGGATGACAGTCTGATTTGCAAGTTATTGTTGTCCCGGTTGTTGTTGTGGAAAATATTTTATCAGCTTAAATGAGTTTAGAATGGAATTAATTTTCTTCTCAAAAGAATCAACGTCCTTATCCTCTTTAAACCCTGATGGAATGTTTCTCTTCAATACTTGAAGATATTGCATCATACATTGCAATGTTTTCCTGCAGTGCTTAAGATTTTCAGATTGATTAGATGCCATGGGCTAATAAAACAACAATTCTATGAGCATTGAGGCCAAAATTAACTAAAATACCAAACTGTCATAACCATTGATATTCATTTTGTATACATGAAAAGTTGAAAATATTTATATCGTTGTTAATGGCAGCTCATGGATTGCATTGCCAAAACAACCCGAACCTATTCTTGCAATCTCATAAGAATACTTCACTCTATGCTTTGAAGTTTCCATATCTCACTTGTAATATATTCATAATGCCACCATGTTTTTTTATAAATTTTACAAAGGTAAAAGCAACTAGAAGTTAGAACTAAGGAAGGAAAGGAATACACCTCTTGACATTTCCCTGAAATATTTATGAATAATTCTTTTATCTTTGGATCTTTGGATCATACATCTCCTTCATATTTTGTAGCTACATTAAGAACTTAACAATTTCTATCACTTTTTTTGTTCCTGAGACACCAAAGATTTGTCAAAGCTTCCAATCTCAAGAGAATCTAAATAGACTCTCTAGACCCTTGAGAGCTAATTGGATATGTTGGTTCCCCTTGCTTATGTAGGGAAGAGTATTCTATATAATCATAGTTTGGCTCTATAGTGCAAAGTTGTTATTGTAGTCATTATTGCTCAACAAAGAAATATAATGTGCATATTTGAAAAAAGAATTTATCAAGGTATTTCAGATTGAAACAGAGGGAAAGAAAGGCATATAGTATAGGTATGTCAAGGAATCTATTAATGGGTTGTTGTATTGATTCATAGTTGTGAACAATTAAATGGTAAATATGACATGGCATATTTCCCAATTAGATGAAACTTCAATACTCTTTAGCGAAAGAGCACTTAGGCTAACATATAGAAGACTGATCATTGTGAAAGAATGGAGATACATATACAACGACCAATGCAAAGGACATCCCAAAAAATTGTAAATTTGAAGAAAATTAGAATGTGACCTATCATACCCTTTGATAAAGCTTTTCCTTCCCGTCAACAAATGATTGTCCAGTAGAACTAACAACTCCATTGATGCTGGAAAACCCACAATTAGCCCATATAAGGGGACGAAACATTTTTATTAATCTGAAATATTAGAAGAATATCCAAATGTATCTTTCATCTATGCTTAGATGAAGTCAAATACACACAATATATACAATGTGACAATAATAGATAATGATCATTGATATTTAATAAATCCTTAACCACAATCTGAATGGGATAATGTATATAAAATGTAAATGAAATAGAGTGGATATACTAGAAGACACCTCCGAGAGCGCTCACTGTTGGAAGAGTTGCTTTTGTTGTTCAATAGAAATATGTTGTTGCTGCTAAAAAAAATCACCAGTTGTCTAGAGCCTTTGCTGTAGCTCTTTTTATGTTTGATTTGATTGTTGTAGCAATGGTAGAAAAATTATAATGTGACCTATCTTACCCTTTGATAAACCTTTTCCTTCCTGTCAACAACAAATGATTGTCCAATTTGAACTGACAACTCCATTGATGCTGGAAAACCCACATTTAGCCCATATAAGGGGACATAAGATTTTTATTAATCTGAAATATTAGAAGAATATCCAAATGTATCTTTCATCGATGCTTAGATGAAGTCAAATTCTCAACAAATAAACGACAGTTTGAGATGCTTGTTGTACAATAGATTGTTGAGCTTGCTGAAGTCGAGATTGTTGAACAGGTTGTATAAGAGAGGGTTGGGATTGTTGCATAATATATTGTTGATTTAATTAGAGACCAGATTGCTGAGCTGGTTGTATATTAGATTGTTGTGGCCCTGACTGGCTCTGTGGCAAGGCCAATTGTTGCTGCTGAAGAATTGATGGCTGAATTTCAGAATAGCTTGTTGGTATTGCAACTGATGTCGATAAAGCAGCTGATTTTGTTGGGATGGTGACTGGGAAAATTTCCTTGCAAGGTATTAAGAAAAGTATTCATTTCTAGTAATGAATGAATTCATTGACCCCAACCCTGATTTCGATCAACCTATCGATAATAAGCATGCTGACCTGACGACTGTTACACCATTTTTTGGTCATCTAATCCATTGTTATTAGATGGACCCAAGTACACCAAGTAAGACTAATTTTACCCCAAGTAAAATTGCATTCACTATGAAAAATAACTTAGTAAACCATTTTTATTAAGTTGTTTATGGTTTAAACAGGAAACCCCATGGGGAAACATTAAATAAATTCATATTTGTTTGGTTTTCCTCAAGGAATAATTAGTTAAACAACAATTTAATTAATATTCCTGGTTATATTTAACCCAAAACAAGGAAATTAAATAGATAAATCATTATTTGTCTTATTATTTTCTAAGAATAATTATTTAAACATTACTTAAATAATATTCTTTGTTAAATATGACTAAATCTCCATTAGATAATTAAATAAATCATTATTTATTTGATTATTACTCAACCATATCCTTAAAATAATAAATAAATCATTTATTTATTTATTATTACTTAACCATATCCTTAAAATAATAAATAAATCATTTATTTATTTATTATTACTTAATCACATCCTTAAAATGATAAATAAATCATTTATTTATTTATTATTTACAAATAAGGGGATTTGACTCAAGTCAAATTCCTTTTCCCTCCAACAAATATAATAAAATATTCCATAAAAGTTGGATCTTGATTTGGTTAATAATATTTTAATTATGCACCAATATCTAGACTAAATCAAAATTTTGTTATAAATAGAAGGGGTTTCCCATTCATTTGTCACCTTTTGTTGCCTAAAGATCTCTCTGGATCTCAACTCTTGGTTTGGCTATTGATCCATTATCATAGCCATATTTTTTCATTTTTGTCTGGGTTTTCTACACCATCAAGAGAGAGGAATTCTAAATTTGAAGTGCTGAGGACTTACAAGAACCCATCCCATTGAGGAGAACATGGAACAACCTCTTGTGTTTTCCTCCCAGGTGCCATTAATAAAAATTTCATTGGATATATTCTTGTCTTGTCTATTGGATCTATGGAGTAAATCTTATTTTTCTACTGTTTAATGTCTTCTAATGCATAGATCTAGATTTTTGCAGCATTTGTCTTCATCATCTAACTGTAGATCTGAAGATATTAGCAGTCATTTCTGCCATTAGGGCTGTTTGTTATGCGCAGCTAAAGTGGTTTTTTTATGTACACCTCGAATCAAGATTCATACTAACAACGACACCAAACCCATACGAAAATTACCCATGACCCATAAGGAAGGCTGAGGTGCTGGCCATACAAAAGATATTTCTTTTCTTGCTGACCTACTTGAATTTTTATGTTATTACCTGCCAGTACACGGTCCCGAACCTACCACTTGGATTGCTGCCACAAGCCCAATTTACCCATTTGTCAAACTCCACATTTTACTAGCAATTTCTTTTATCTTACCCATATTTACTTACACGCTTACCCTGCTGAACCAATGCGTCATATACGTTGGGTTACTACCAACACTGTTAGTTTAGTTGTGCTGGGCAAAGGAAAACCACTAGGACACAACGAATTGCACTCACCCAGCAATAGAAGCAATACCACATGATTGAAAGACATACATCGCATCAAAAACTATGAGTTAAAGCCAAAGAAAGGGTGAAACGTCCAAGCTTCGAACACACAATCAATCATAAGGCCTTGATATGATATTCTAGTTTAGGTCTTGGCTGGGATTACTGCTTTAGGGCATTGCTTTTGAAGGGAGGGAAACTTATGCCTTGAAGCTTGATGAGTAGGTAACTTCTTGCTTGATCAAACGAGGGGTGAGGAAACAAACCGCTCGTTCGACATAAGGAGGGCGAGGGGATACTTCGATCGGTACCACCCCTTCTCCATCCAGTCAAACAAGGTTAAGCCATCCAGCCATACCCATTTTTGTTTTTAAGGCAACCTTCTTTATAAACCTCTTTAGGGACTCTTTAAGTAGCAAGAATAATATTATATACAAAGGATCTTGATAGAATCTCCCATTGTTACACAACATTTTGTCACTGTCCCCGCAATCCCCATCTCGAACATTGGAGGCTCATTTTTGTGACCAAAATAAAGTGTCATGCCTTGCAAAGACCATCATTTCATCCCTTTCCATGAGTACAATAATCCTTCTGTTGACAATTTCCTGAACAAACCATCAGAAACACCTGTTTTTTCCTTGGCGCTAGTAGCCTGTTATGCCCTTGTGCCAATGAGGAATATTAACACTAGCCCCCGTGCCAGCTGGTGCTCTGTCTCAATTAACTGCTCGCGCCAATCTGTTTATGGAATTTAAAAAAAAAATAGAGGCGAAGTTTCCATCATAACAACTTCGTGGGCGAGTCATAGGGAGTGGTTCGACTGAATAAGCACGACCTTCCTCTCTTGGCTTCTTGTTTCCACCTTTTGGGGAAACCTCCCAAGGGATAAGGCCTCCCTTCCACCATAGTAGGGATCCCAACCTCCTCCTCCCCCTCTATAAATATAGCCATCTTCCATTGATGTGCTAGCTGAACTGAACATATTGTTGCAGAAACGCTGAAGAGATTTCTATCCACTTTGCTATAGAAAGATAGAATGAAAGAGACCCTTATTGCGAGAGCTTAGGCTTGAGTCTTCATCTCGTCCGAATTCCATGACATTCATTTAGGCATGCTTTGACTGAACCCCACTGAAGGAGGCTGCGACGTCAAGGCTTGGTTGTAACTCTTTCTTCTATCAATACATATGCATGACTATTGTCTAGTTCCCATTTTGCGTTGATGTATTTTATTTGATGCAATGTGCTTAACCCTCCTTGACTGGTTAGTAGTTATGGATGAGATTTTTGTTTCGTATGTTGCTCTTGTTTGTTGATCTTAGTGCAGGTATCCAAGCATCGTTGCGAAGGATCGTGACCCGCCAAGACAGGAATCGAGAGGCCACCACTACGACAACCATGACAACAACGTTGGACTCTAGGTAGGTTGATCTACCTCGTCTATTTCATTCATTAATTAGGAACCTACACTCTAGCTTGTCTGTTTGTTACTAGACCCACTCTAGGGCTAGAGGGATCGTCTATGTTTTCAGAGAGGATTTACCTTCATAACAAATTGGCGACTCCGCTGGGGAACAATGTGAGTTTATCTTTTTTCCCTTGTCAAGTCAAATTCGGTCGTTTGCATGATTGCCTGTCTTTTCTGGCTTCTTTGATTGATTAGAGTCTTCTTGTTCAGCTCCAGAGAGTCAAGATTGACCTTTGTTCATTGGTTTTCCCATTCTCCCATAGATATCTGGCTTGGTGCATTTTTTGATTGAACAGTCATGCAAATCGGCGCATGTTGCTTGTGTTGCAGTAGCGCCAACCCCTATTTGGCGCGAATTACCACCTTATAGTCACGACGAATCCTGTAGGGTTTGGTTTAACCTCTCTTTTGAAATTTTTGGTTAATTCTGCTTGGCTCTGGGTTTTTTTTCTGATTTGCAATTGTTTTCTTGGGATTGTTTTGACTGTCGTAAGCTTGCTCTTCTCAGTTGTTCATCCATTTTCTCATCAGTGCAGTTTATGGCCTTAGGGTTTCTGAGTGTCTTAGCTCACTGAGCCTTCTGATTGGAAGTCAAGCCTTTTGATTCTTGTCAGTCTCATCCTTTGATCAGTTGCGTTGAAGTCTTTCTTGATCCTTTGAACATTTTTTTGGGTGAATGATCATTTCAAGTTTCGTTTGATTCTTCTTCTCACCGTTCCGAGCATAGATCACATAGCTCATTTGGATCGTTTTGAAATATTTCTCTTTGTTTGGAAGATTGCTTCATTGGGTTGAGTGCATTTTTATGTTTTTGTTGCTTTCATCAAATCATTTGGTTTAGCTCTTTACATTCGCAATCCTCGAACTAGTGCTTGTTTTGTTTTTTTTCGTGTAATTAGTGCATTGTGTGCTTCATTTAATTGAAAAAATAAAAAAAATTGCATTCTTTCATTTGCATGAAAAAGGAAAATTTCGTTTACATAACTAGTGCCTGATAACTAGGAAAGAGTTTTTCGTTTTTTGCTTGATCGTATTAGATGCATTAGCGGATTTCTTTGTGTAATTTCATTGATTGCTATTGTTTGAAAGATCTCTATCCTTCTCTTAATCAACGTTCATTGAATGGAAAATGGTGTTTTTCTACATATAGTTTGCTTTTAGGAAATTTGAGATCCAAATTCGGTAAGGCCTTGAAATTGAAACACTAATTCAAGATCAACTATAAAATCAATTCAATTAACCTAAGGAAACATTGGAACCTAACGCGAACATTTTAGTGGTCTAGGCTAGAGACGTGTTCCGGCGTCTTAAAACCTAGTAGCTGTCATTCGCCTTCTAGCTTTAGACAACGCTAGTACAGACTTGTGCTCCCCGTACCGTCGAGTATATAAAGGGAGACCCCATTAGGTTCAAATCCTTTATCCATAAGAAGCTGAGTCTGTCGCCCTATAACCATGATACACTGAACACAACATTCAGAGAGACTACCTGCACGTACGTTAAGTCCTTGGTCATTTATCTTTCATTTGATCACCAAGGTGTATATGGAAGTTCACGGAAACTTGGTACACCCTCTTTCTTAGATTACTTCAATAGTCATTTCGATCTTTCTGTGACTCCTTAAAAAGAGAAGAGATCATCAAGCACTTGTCCTTTCACGCTCGTCTAAAATTGAAAGTGACTAGAGTCATCTTTTGTCTATTTCTCGACTCTTAAAACATGAAACATCAAAGTCCGGTTTCATTGTCGTAAAATTAATTACTCACGATCACATGCCCGCTAAAAGTTTGTTACTTGGCTTGTTTTTGTTTTTCCTTAGACTTTGATCTTGAAGCCTTCATTTGATTATCTCTTTTTCCTTTCTGTTTTGAAATACGGTCACAGTGGAAGAACCATCAGTTTCGTCGTCTTCTTCACTACCTCCTAGTGGTAGTTCCTTTCCTGACGTTTCTTAGGAAACCCCTCAGTCCACTAGGTCTGCCAAGTTTTCGTAGCCTATTCTCCCGACTATTTTACCTCGTGCTACCCGATCTCCCCCTAAAGAGTTAGGTGAGTTCAATTGGCCTCCTCCAGGTGCTTGGTCTGGTCTCGGGGATGAGGAAAAATTTCTTCCTCTTACTTCGGGATCACCATTTATAGCTTCTGCTATACCTCCTAGTCCTCTTCGTATTTTTGACAATCTTGCAGCTTCGTCAGATATGGATTCTTCGAGAACAGTTGGCAGTGAAGAAATGCCTGTTTCTACAGGAGAATATCAACTTTTCTCGAAAGATCTCTCACATGTTTCTGTTCAATATTCTCTGCAATCGGTGTCACTCCCACCCGATTATCAGACTTTGAGTCAGATTATGTCTGGTGTTGCGTCCATAGCACAATCCAGTAGATCAAATTCCCCAAGGAGTTCAGTCCTCCCTTCGTTGGGACTGTCACCTTCGACACTGAGTTCGTCGGTCATTATTACGTCTATCCCAGTCCAACTTACCATCTGTGTGGCTTCGTCTACGCCGGTTTTCATGAATTAATCATCAAGATATTTTCACACACGCAGGTTTATTGTTCTTAATCCCACATGGTCTGTCAATCAGGTTCCGAGCAGATCACAAGCTCGTGCTCTGGAGATTGCACCTGCTGGTGCGGCTACAACTACTCCTATGGTTTCTACCTATACTTTTGATGGGCACATGTTGGACATTCACCGATGATATGCTCCTTCTCCGAATGCTCATTCTCCTGAGGCCCCGTCTTCTTCTAGCATGACTTTGACTGTCCCTATGATTCCTGGCATCCTTAATTTTGAAGAGTATTTTTTGGTTGTTCAACAACAAAACTCTCAGGGTTATCATCAGCCTCAAGCTCTTATCAATCCTCCCCATCACTATGATGCTGTCGGTAACCCCGTCTATTTGCTTCCTGTCGATCCCAATCAGGCTGTCTATTTGCCTCCGGCGAATCCTTATCAGACCGTTACTCATCAAGGACCCATGTTACAGGGACAACCCTAAGGCTCACAAGGACAAACCTTATAGGGACAACCTTCAGCCCAACAGGGACAACCCTTTGGTCCTCGGACAACCTTATGGTCCGCAAGGTCAACCTTGGGTCCAACAAGGACAACCCTGTGGTCCTTCAGGTCAGCCTCAACTAGGAACGTCTTATCTTGCTAGGGGGAAAATGTATCCACCACAGGGGCAACCTCTTGTACAACAAAAAAAGACTTACGTTCCATATGGCCAAAACTTTGTTCAACAAGGACATCCCTATGGTCCTGCTCCGAGTCAACCTGGTCATCAGGGACAACCTGGTCCATCTCCACCATCGGGCCAACCTCTTCCACAAGGGCAACCCAGTGGCCCTCAGTATCCAGGCCAACCTCCTTCGCAGGGGAAACCTGCCCAACATCAACAGCCGAATCAAGCTGCCCAACCAGCTCAGTAGTTGGTTCAGCCTGTTCAACCTGCTCAGCAGTCGATTCAACCTATTTATCCAACTCAACAAGGTCCTCCTGCTCAGTAGGGTCCACTTGTTCAGCAGTATGCTCAACCTGCTCAACAGGGTCCCTTTGCTCAACCGCAAGGCGCTTATTACCCCCAAGGTCAATATCAGCCAGTATATAGTGCGCCCCAAGGTTTCGCTTATTACCCTCAAAATCAATCTCAGTTGGTGTATAATCAACCTCAAGGCCATGCTTACATTCCACAACAAAATACGTATGTTGTTCAGCAAGGACCTCAATGGTATGCTTAGAATTAGTATCCTGGTCCTCAACCCCAGTATTAGTAGAATTATCAGGCTTATAACCCCTATGGTTAGAATCCTTCGAGACAAAACATATGGGGGCAAAATTTCTCGCAGACTAGGTGGAATGTTAACACGGGTCCTTATCAGAGACCTCCAATGCCTTTTAATCCTCAATTACCATTTCTCACTATGTTGGAACTGCCTGATGTGTCAAACCTTACGAATGATCCAATCCTTCATAACCCGTATTGGCCTCTAGTTCCGACCAAGACTCCTGGTGATTGTCCTAAGTTTGAGGGAAAGTTCGGAGAAGACCCCCAAGCGCATGTTATGACTTACCACTTGTGGTGTTCCTTTAACTCTTGGGTTAACGATTCCATCCGACTCTGTCTTTTCCAACAAACTCTTACTGGTGCCGCTGCAAAGTGGTACATTGAGCTCTCTCGTGGCATTTTTCAAGACTTCAACTCTCTTGGCATGGCATTCCTTATGCATTTTCAGTTACCGGTTCATTATGAGACTGGGACACATCTCCTTACATCCTTGAAATAGGTCCAAGCCACTCACATCTCGGATCATATTCATGAATGGAGGCGTTGTCATCACTTGATCAAGTTTGATGTTCCTGATCAGATTCTAACTGATTGGTTCACTACCTCCTTTGTCAATCAGATCGTGAAGGACATAGCTATGGGAGCATGTGTAACCGAGGAACAAAACATTGCTCGTTCCCAGTACCTTGATCTTGTGTACTCTCAGTCTAGCACGCTGTATGATATCTTGCCTGATGCCCCTCGACCTGGAACTTCGAAAGCACCAGCAACCCCATTCGTTGATGGTATTATTGGTTCCATGTCTCAGACTTCTCGGAAGTCTTCTCCTTCAAATCCTGGGAAGCAAAAGTCTAATCCTTCCAATGATGCTACTTCTCAGTCCACTCTGAATCCTGGTAAAACCTCGGAAGTCAATGCTATTCAAGCCAATCCGACAGATAAAACTTCCAAGGGGAAAAATAAGGGTAAAGGTAAGGCCAAAGCCAATACCTTGAAACCAGATTCTTCAAAACCTCGTGCTGATGATGGTTCATAGCGTAAGCCGAAGTACCCTTGTTTGATCTGTGACGAAGAGCACTACACTAAGAGATTCTAACTGATTGGTTCACTACCTCCTTTTTCAATCAGATCACGAAGGACATAGCTGTGGGAGCATGTGTAACCGAGGAACATGCCATTGCTTGTGCCCAATACCTTAATCTTGTGTACTCTCAGTCTGGCACGCTATATGATATCTTGCCTGATGCCCCTCGACCTGGAACTTCTAAAGCACCAACAACCCCATCCATTGATGGTATTATTTGTTTCGTGTCTTATACTTCTCGGAAGTCTTCTCCTTCAAATCCTCGGAAGCAAAATTCTAATCCTTCTAATGATGTTGCTTTTCAGTCCACTCCGAATCGTGGTAAAACCTCGGAAGTTAATGCTGTTCAGGCTAATCCAACAGATAAAAATTCCAAGGGGAAATATAAGGGTAAAGATAAGGCCAAAGCTGATACCCCGAAACCAGATTCTTCAAAACCTCGTGCTGATGATGGTTCACAGCTTAAGTCGAAGTACCCTTGTTTGATCTATGACGAAGAGCACTACACCAAGGACTTTCCTCAATGGGCCAAAGTAAGTAGAATTCTCAAAGGAAACCAGGGAAATACAACTGTTCTTAAAGAACCTTTTCCATCTCAGCAGACCCAGATGGTAGAGCAACCTCAGTCCTTTGCCCCATTTGGCTCTCAGGTGTTCATGATGAACGGTTCTGCGTTCGTTTCTATTGCTTCTCAATCGAAAGATTATACCGAATCGCGTTAGGCAGCGGGGAAAGAGATCGTTGATTGTCCTCCTCCTCCTCCTGCTTCTGGCCCTCTTCAAATTGAAAGGCCCAGTACTGAGCCCGTTGTATGAACACCTTCTAAAGGTGTACTCCACAAGTCTTCTTATAATCCAAACGCCCGTGCTACTCAACATTACAATATTGTTGAGGATTTGGCTCAGGCGCCATCTGCAATGTCTGCACTAGAAGTACTTCAGAGTTGTCTGTCTCAACGAAAGGCTTTGTTATCTATGATTAGTGGGGTTGATGTTGCTGATACTAGCCTTCTCACTTTCGATTTAGAAAATTTCGTTCCATGACTCCTGCACCAAATTGCACTCATTATACAAGTTGTCATTAATGGTCTTGATATCCATCGAGTGGTTGTGGACGAAGGATCATCTACGTGCATCATGTCATCTTATTGCTGGAAAGCCATTGGTTCTCCGGCTTTGAACTCATCACCAAATTCCCTTGAAGCATTTGATGGAAGGGAATCAAAACCTTTGGGTGTTCTCACTAGTTTACCGATTACATTGAAAGGGAAGACAGTCAATGTCGAGGTAGAAGTAGTTGACGCCAAGCTCAATTAAAATTTTCTCCTTAGTCACAGTTGGACTCATGCCATGCTGTGCATTCCATCCACTCTCTTTCGTATTCTGAAATTCCCACACGAAGGAAATATTGTTACTATTGATCAATTGCCATTCTTCACCTCATCTTCTGAGAACAATGTTCCGTATGTGGATCAGATTCCTACTTCCTACGAGAGTGTTGGGCTGGGTCTTTTCAAAGATCCTGCCCTCATTAGTATTTTTCCCCTTCCTCCACCTAAAATTGTTCAGATCAACATGATCTCTTGGTCTGACGATCCATGAATCCTCCCTTTGCCTGAACATATCATTTCTTTCGGAGATTTGATGCCATTGAGTCCGATCGAGATTGACTATTATGAACTCATTGCGGCTTCATAACCTATGTCTTCTGATCATGCTCCTTTCAACATGTCTCTCAATTCTTATTCTCAATCCCCTTGGCTCGGCGATTCAGATTTGTCTGACCCCTTGAAAGAGATATTTCCCTCCAATGAAGTCATCGTGGAAACTATGTCTCTTAAGGATTTACCGTGGGATGATGGTCATCATCGTTCCTCATTCATGCCCAGCCTCGGCGCCATGTCTACGTGTCTTGAGAGGTTTGCATCTCAGGTTCCTTCTCCTTCGCTTCAAACTCCTATTCTGACACATGAAGATTTTATAGAGGGTAACCTAAGTAACATTACGCAAACGATTCCTATTGACATTTCTGTCCAACTGGGAATTGTCAAGAACATCCATCTCGGGGTCACATGTTCTTTAGATGAAGTTCAGGTTTATACTAGCCTTTTCCGCGAGTTTTGTGATGTCTTTGCATGGTCCTACAAAGAAATTCCTGGCATTGATCCCAGTATCATGGTGCATGAGATTCCTACCTACCCTGGTTCGAAGTCTGTTCGTCAACGCCTTTGTCCTGTGCACCCTCGAAAAGCTGCCGCCATTAAACATGAAGTTGAATAACTTCTCAATGCTGGTTTCATCTACTCGATTCCCTTGACATATTGGGTGTCCAAAATTGTCCCTGTAAATAAGAAACAGGGTACCATTCGAGTTTGTGTTGATTATTGTGACATCAATCGGGCCTGTCCTAAGGATAATTATCCTACTCCCTTTATTGATCAGATCATTTATGACTGTGCTAGGAGTGAGATATTTTCCCTCATGGACGTCTTTTCTGGCTACAACCAGATTAACATTCTCCCAACTGATCAACATAAGACCACTTTCATCTGTCCTTGGGGTACTTTCGCGTATAAGAAGCTTCCTTTCGGTTGAAGAATGCCGGGGCCACGTTTCAGCGAGTGATGTCATACGCTTTTCACAATATTAAACACATCGTTCAACCTTATCTGGATGATCTTCCGACTCATTCAGCTAAGCGTAAGGATCATCCTGACCATCTTCGTCAGATATTTCTTCGTTGTCAATGCTACAATATCCGGCTCAATCCGCACAAATGCGTCTTCTGCGTTGATTCCGGTAGACTCTTAGGGTTTATCGTGTCCAAAGACGGGATTCGCCTAGATCCACTCAAATTCGAGGCTATTATTAATCTCCCCTCTCCATATTCATTACATCAGCTGCAAATTCTGCAGGGAAAGGCTAATTTTTTACGTCATTTTATACCTAACTATGCCGAAGTAGCTAAAGGATTCACGTGATTACTAAAGCAGGGTGTCCCTTTCCTTTGGGATGAGGTCACCTAGAAGTCTTTTGATGCTTTGAAGATGTTGCTTGTCAACACTCCTCTATTGCATCCTCCAAAATATCATTGCGATTTTTCCCTCTATTTGGCTACTGCTTTCAGCACAATTCCATGGTTCTGGTTCAAAACGATGATGATGGTGACGAGCATGTTATTTATTACCTCTCTCGTAACCTTCTCGATACCGAAATGTGCTATGTTCATGTCGAGAAGTTAGCGTTAGTTGCAGTTCAACGAGTTCAACGTTTTCATCATTATATTCTATTGCGTACTGTGACTATGATTTCAGAATGCAACCCGATGACCTATATATTGTATCGACAATTGCTGGGGGGAAAATACTCAAAGTGGATTGTTATCCTCCAAGAGTTCGATTTGGTGTTTACTACTACCAAGTCAAATAAATCACTCGTCCTTGCTGATTTGATCTGCTCCCTTCCCTGTGACTCTGCTCCGTCTGGTTCTGAAGAACACATTCTAGATGATACGCTTTTTCTGATTAGCACCCTCGATCCTTGGTACGGTGATATCATCGTATATCTTCAGACTTCCACTTTTAGATCTAAGTTGATGAAGGATGCTCGTTTATGCATCCACCATCAATCGCAACCTTATCATATTGTCGGAGATACACTCTACCGCATCGGAGTCGATTCCATTCTCCACCGGTGTTTGACTCTCGAGGAGGCTGAGAAAGTTTTGAATGATTGTCACAGTGGCGCCTGTGGTGGTCACATGTTTGGTTATGCTACTGCACATAAGATTCTTCGTGCTGGGTATTTCTGGCCCTCTATCTTCAAATACTGCATTGTTGCTGTTCGAAAATGTCAAGATTTCCAGATTTATCAGCGCAAGATGCCCGAGCCGCCTGCACATCTCCACCCTGTCATTACCATTGGTCCCTTTGCAAAGTGGGGTATCAATTTTATGACGTGTAACCCTCACTCGGCCGGGGGGCATGCTTATATTATCGTAACCGTTGACTACTTCACCAATGGGTTGAAGTAATGCCTATACTTGCCACCGATGGTAAGACAACCACTCAGTTCATATTCACTCACATCATTTCTAGGTTTGGTGTCCCTCAAGCCATCATTACCGATCATGGTTCCCATTTTCGGCATTATATGGTGGCAGAGTTGACTTACAGGTTGGGCTTGCATCACGACAACTCAACGCCATACTATACTAAGGCCACTGGCCAGGTTGAAGCTGTGAACAAAGTTCTTGTCACTATGCTTCAACGTACAATTGGGATACACAAATCCAATTGGCATCTCATGTTATTTTTGGCTCTCTGGGCATACCGAACCTTAGTCAAGGATGCGACCAAATTCACTCCATTCCAGCTTGTTTACGGTATGGAAGCTACCCTTCCGATTGAGTGTGAAAAACCTTTGCTCAAGTTGGCCGTTGAATTACTGCCCAACACTTCACCTAAAGAAAAGCGTATTATTTACTTAGAAAGGCTGGATGAAACTCATCGCTTTACTTATTTGGTCATCGAGGCACAGAAGAAGCGGGTCAAAGGCCATTTTGACCACTCAGTTTCCCCTCGCTCCTTTGTAGAAGGACACCTCGTCCTCCTGTATGACCAAGCTCATGATAAGCTGGGGGCAGGAAAATTTCAACCCATGTGGCATGGGCCTTACATTGTTAAACACGTTTTGAAGAATGGGGCCTATGAGCTGATTGATTACGAAGGTCATCCTTTAGATCAACCCAGAAATAAGTTGTATCTCAAAAAGTACCATGCATGAGTCATTTGTGCATTTCTTGTGTACATAGGTGTTTTTTAATTTTTGTACTTTTTTTGGCTTGGTGTGTTTTGCGAGAATTTTCCTGCTTATTGGGTCGTTGCTTATTGTGCAAATTTCTATTACCCCTTATGTTGGTTTTGTGGGTGGTGCTTCCCGCAGTACCTGGAAGTTGTCTTCAGCAGCCTGGGTGATTTATGATGTTGCTGGTGAGTTAGTAGACCTGCAAGTATTTTTCTAGGACGAACTATAAACAATGTTGTTGAATATATTGTTGTCATTGAACTGTTAACCGAGGCGATTACCCTCGACATTAGTGCATTGGTTGTAAATCTAGACTCACAACTTGTTGTTCTTCAACTTAATGGGCATTATTCAGTTAGAAACCGTCACATTTTAAGATTGTATTTACGTGTTCGTTTGCTAGAAATACATTTTGATTATATCACATATCAACATATTCCTAGACAAATGAATGCATTAACTGATATAGTGGCCAACATTGTATTGGATAGAAATTTGTGTAATCTGTAAAATCATCATCACATGAGGGACTCATATCAAATATATATATATATATATCGAATGTTTGCATCAGTGTGCACCATAAGTTTCAAAAAATATGTGTGTTTCTGTTACATCCTGAGACATCATGTTTCTATATATATATATATATATCGAATGTTTGCATCAGTGTGCACCATAAGTTTCAAAAAATATGTGTGTTTCTGTTACATCCTGAGACATCATGTTTCTCAAAATATGCAGAAATAAAGCCTAGGTGTCTAATCAACATGATGATCATGATAGCATGTCACTTCTCGGACAAGCCACCTCAGCAAGTGGTGAACTCGGTTTGATACCCCTACAGTGTGTCTCTGATACGCACGAGCAACATCATTAAATCACACATAGTCTGGGACCCCAAGGGAAATTCCCTCCAATTTGTGCACGATCTCCTCCTCCTCACCCCGAGGGGCAACATTGAAATTGTGAGGTATTCGCCTTGCTATCGGAGACATCCCTGCAGGTCTCTCTGGGCCTACATCTGCATAATGCATGGATTAATTGTCAGGACATACATACCAAAAAAATAAATAAATCAAATACTCATAAAAATTGAAAATGAGTCTTACTAAGTGCTTCATCCCAATCCTCTCCTTCCGGGAGTGGGAGGTCCGGATCGCCAGTGAAATGTGTGCCAGAGTAGGGCCAGTCCTCCATGACAATCAACTGTCAACGGAGCCAATCAAATAATTCCAGTCTCCAGGACATCTGTTGACCGCCCCCTAATCTTGGTATCAGAGCTTCCCATCGGGCCATCTATGGTTCCAGTAATGGTGGTGTCGGGACTATCACCTCTTGACGCTAAAATATTGGTATTCGTTCCAGGAAGAATGATACCAGGATAGAACCATAACCAAACTGCTTCAATTTGGCCTTCTTGCACTTTGTTAGCTGACGTTTTATATTGATTTTTACTACCACTGCCCAGTTGTAGATGGTCGGTGTCAAGAAGTCAACAGCAAGAAGTAGCTATGTTTTTGTTGCTTCGTACGGTGCCTATGATCCCGCAGCTCGTGTGATCGTGTGTAGAACTACCTTCAATGCTAAATACGGGATAGTCTGGATATCCACCTTATTTCTTTTTGATCCTTTCCGTGCCCCTAGACATACCCTGTCTATTACCATGCTCATGTTCTCCATGGTAGGCTGGGTACCGGTCAAGATTGGTTTTGCTCCCCTCTGCGATAGTCCTGTTATGAAATAGACGTCTGAAACATCAATCTTGAGTTCTTGATCTCGAAGAATGAATTTTTCCTAATCCTCATCCCAGATGCTGATTTAGTATTGCAGCAACTCCGGTTGAGCTCTGAGGCATGGTGTCATGAAGAATTTTTTCAGTCCACAGTCTCTAAGAGCTTCCATGAATCTCTCATTATCCATGGCAAGCTCATCTTCTTCACTGTGTTCCCTTTCCTTCCATTCGATCACCATTTTTCTTCTTTTCACCTGCAAACATGTTCATATGGACATTATTAACATAATCAAAAGCTGAAATTTGTGAAATTTAAGCTCATAAAGCTTGCATTGTAAGTTTAAAATCATTGTGTAGTTGGCATGACTGTTTGGGAAACAGTCGCGCCAATGGGCGCACCTTCGTTTAGAAAATCGGACGGTTGGCACGAGTCCATGCCCGAAACCCGCGCCGACCATCGTGCCCTAGTTTTCACAATTTCCTCCTCATAAATTAAAACTGAAAGTTGCAGGTAATGAAAGAAGATTCAAAATGTGGGGAAGGATATCGGCTCTTACCTGTAATTGACAGATTCGAGAATGGTCTACCGGATTGCCCGCTATCGTCGTCGCAAAATCACAGTGTAAAATGGGTAACTATTGCTCCACAAGAGGTAAAAGTGAAAAGTAATTGTTTTTTTACCATTTTTGGCATTTTATAACTTTTAAGAACCCTAATTAGGTTTTAAGACATGTTTTTCGATTATTACGCTATGTTATTTCGAGAAATGGGTTTTACGTTTGTCTCTTGTGTAGCGACAGGTTTTTAATGAGATAACGATGAATTAACGAGTTGTATTTTATACTTTTTTCAGACTTTGTAAAAACACGAAAAATTCACTACTGGAGTCATCTTTCAGCTCTTTTCCGACTTTCTAAAACTGAAAAGATTTCCGAGATTTTTGTCGTTTTGAACTTGTTAAATGGATGCGAAACGATATCTACCCAATATACGTTTACCCATTTTTCGGGCTGGGATAGATTATTTACGAAAAAGGAATACCTTAGCCTATCGCGACTAAGAGGTTCTTTCAGATATTGTTTTCTACCTTTTCGGATCTGAGAGACTATTTACGAAAAGGGACATGCTGGAGTTTTCTTTTCCGCTTCTTTTCAAACTCTCTAAACATGAAAATACGCTGAGTTCTCCCTTTGTCAGACTCGTTAAACCCTTATGACATCGGACATCGTCACCTTGACATTCACCAAGTTCCTCATTCCTAGGGCTCGTAAAATGTACTAGGATGGATTTTTCTGAAGGAAAAACTTACAACACAAGCATATGATATTCCCTTCAATCTTGTTTTAAAAAATAATTGGGGTACTCGCCAGAAATGGTGGGGGAAAATTGAACCAGATTTTAGTTGTGCCGGCAGTATGTCGCTCTTGAACATGACACTCGTCGGCATTCGCGTCGGGTTGGGGACATCTCATTTCGTCATTATTGCCTTCATGGGTTTTGGTAATCTGTTTTGATCTCTCATCTACTCTTTTCCACGTTATCATGACCTTATATCCCTTGATGTCAAATACTGCCAAATACATAGTCGTGTCACTGATATGTTCAAGAGAAGTTTGCCTCTACAATTTTCAACCTCCCTCTGATTCTCTGTTGGTCCTGATTCACTTTCATCATGTTCCTCTGTCTCGTGTCAATGATGTGGGATACATTATGGCCCTCCTTCAACCACGTCACTTCCTGTCGACTTCATCTCATTATCCAGGAAGTTGGTCTAGAGACCCCTTACCGGTACCTTGGAGCCTGCATGCCTTAATGACAAGTTCTTCACATTCGACAACAGGTCCACATCATTGGCCTTTGATCAGGTGATTTTGTGGGTGTTCGATGCTAGATCACTGTTCACATTCCGTGGATTGCACCTGTTGTACCTTGAGAGCCATTGTCATTATTGGTGGTTTCTCTCGTGCCTGTTAACAACTTTCATCATTGGCTGGTAATCAGGTGATTTTCTTGCATGTTCAACTTCAGCTCACATATTCGCATACTTGAATCTGTACTTGTTCGAATCGAGATGGAGCGCAAGACCCTGGATTTTGTCTTATAAGATCCAGGTTGCGGGATATTATGGTGTATCATGATTTGTTGCATGACTCTTTTGATTGGATGGCTGCGACCATACCTGAGTCTATTTGTTGATCCTTACTGCTCGATGTCTGCGTCCATACCTCGGATCTCAGTTCATATATGTACTCTATTATGGATGGTTGTGCCCATGCCACATGTTCATGTATCAGAGATATCAGTTATATTTTTAATTGCAGGTCTTCCAACAACAGTGTTTGGTTCGAACGCATTCTCATAAAGCATTTTTCCCCTTCCTCTCTCTCGGACCTCATGCTTTAGGGGGCATTTGTTACACATAATTTTGTCACTGTCCCTGCAATCCCCATCTCAAACATTGGAGGCTCATTTCTGTGACCAAAATAAAGTGTCATCCCTTGCAAAGACCATCATTGCATCCCTTTCCATGATTACAATAATCCTTCTGTTGACAATTTCCTAAACAGACCATCAGAAACACCTATTTTTGCCTTGGCGCTGGTAGCCCGTTATGCCCTTGTGCCAATGAGGAAGATTAACATTGGCCCCTGTGCCAACAACACTCTATCTCAGTTAGCTTCTCACACCAATCTGATTATGGAATTTAAAAAAAAAATAGAGGCGAAGTTTCCATCATAACGACTTCGTGGGCAAGTCATAGGGAGTGGTTCGACTGAATAACCACGGTCTTCCTCCTTTGGCTTTTTGTTGCCACCTTTTGGGGAAACCTCCCAAGGGATAAGGCCTCCCTTCCACCATAGTAGGGATCCCAACCTCCTCCTCCCCCTCTATAAATATAGCCATCTGCCATTGATGTGCTAGCTGAACTGACCATATTGTTGCAGAAACATTGAAGAGATTTCTATCCACTTTGCTAGACAAAGATAGAACGGAAGAGACCCTTATTGCGAGATCTTAGGCTTGAGTCTTCATCCCGTTCAAATTCCCTAACATTCATTGAGACACGCTTCGATTGAACCCCACCAAAGGAGGTTGCGACATCAAGGCTTAGTTGTAACTCTTTCTTCTATCAATACATATGCATGACTATTGTCTAGTTCCCATTTTGCATTGATGTATTTTATTTGATGTAATGTGCTTAACCCTCCTTGACTGGTTAGTAGTTATGGATGAGATTTTTTTTTTTCGTACGCTACTCTTGTTTGTTAATCTTAGTGCAGGTATCCAAGCATCGTTGCAAAGGATCGTGACCCGCCAAGACAAGAATCGAGAGGCCACCACTACAACAGCCACGACAACAGCGTTGGACTCTAGGTAGGTTGATCTACCTCGTCTATTTCATTCATTAATTAGGAACCTACACTCTAGCTTGTATGTTTGTTACTAGACCCACTCTAGGGCTAGAGGGATCGTCTCTGTTTGTAGAGAGGATTTACCTTCATTAAATCCATGCTTTTCGTTGGTAAACGAAGAACCGACCACCCAGGAAGGAAAGTCGCTTGTGTCACCCACCACAGTGGCATAGACCTTCATTTCAACCTTGATGACAGACAGTTCCTCATAATCCTAATTGCAGGCCGCTCTATATTGTCAGATTCTTGGGTAACACAAAAAGAGAACATCATGATGAAATTCATTCTCTATTACTATTACCTCACTATTGATTTTATTATCTTACATATAATTCCTTATTTTTCTTATATACTCACTTGGGTTCATTACAGTGTAATGCTAAAAAACATTAGGGAGGAATTAATGCCAATCAATGATGAACTTGATCAAGAAACTGGAGATTGGAAAAAGAAAATCTTCGATGTACTCGTTCGAGTTTACATTGTTCGGCTAATCTTCCTTCTTAGAAACCGTTGGTGCAGGCTAGGAATTGGGACAGAGAAGGAGCAATGGTATCATACCGTTAGGGAATTTAGTCATATTTTAGGGTCTCAGTTTGAGGAGGCATTGAAGGCCTTGCTGGGGGAGAATCTACCTGAGCCTTTCAAAACCCTATTGGAAGATGTGAGTGAGAGTGAGGGTGAAGAAGAGGTATTTTTCAACACAGAGTAAGACCAAGTCGTATTGAATTATTAAATTCGATTGGAATATAACCCCTTCTCTCCTAAACATGATTTGAAATTCCTTAATCATACATAGATTTTTATGGATTGACTGGTGGCCTAAACCATCATCAATCAATGAATCCAAATGGAAATCGGAACATCCACAATAAGCTAGATTAAAAACACAAACAAAAACGAAAAAGATAGGTGTTCAGAGTCGATTGAGTACATCTTATTGACAATATTATATATGGAAGCCTCGTTCCTCTAGTTGTTGGTATCCATGGTGCTATCGAATTGTTGAGCCAAAGAGAAAGCGAAAGTGGTGCTTTGAAGAGAAAATGAAAAGGGGCATTGGGTGTTGCTTATTATCGTTAATAGTAATGAATGACGCTGGTCCCAGTATTGAAAAGGGGTGTTGGGTACTGCTTATTATCATTAATAGCAACAAATGGCCCTGGTCCTAGTATTGGAAGATGTGGGAGGGAGGATATCGAATCTAGCTGAAATGGTCCTGGTCTTAATAATTTGAGAGCTAAAACCCAATATTAAAATAAAAACAATGACAATGACCATAAATGATAAATAATAATCTCATCATTATGACGGGAAATGGCAAAGTACATGAATGAATTTTGATAAAATTATTTTCACATAAGGTGTGTTTCTTTTTTATGGAATTAGTTTGTTGTATGAAAAAATGGAACTCTATGTACAAATAATTTCAAATTTTAAGATGTTGAATTAAGTTTTTATGAGAATGAAATTTTGTTAATAGTGAGAAAATCATTATTTTCTTTTAATTTTTAATTTTAATTTTTAGATTTTAGAATAAAAATTACTAGTTATTAGAGACATGAAAGTTGAATTTGGATCATACATTTATGTAAGGGGGGTTGTATCTGTTTTGTATTCAATACTTGATTATAGGTGTCTATGAGGCTACCTTAAGTGGGTGAGAAAAAATTTCATTGGCAATCCTAAAGGACAAAGGTGGGATTCATCTAGACATGTGTGTGTGCACAAGAGAGGTGTTATGCATGCCATATGCTTGACCACTATCTAGAAGTGTCTCCCTTCATTACCTTTTCACCACTATCTATAATTGTCTCCCCTGACTACCTTTTGACCACTATCTCTAAGTATTTAAGAGGAAGTTGTTAAAAAACACCCCTTAAAAGTTTAAATTTTCATGAATTTCACAGGCGGTGTTTCAAAAATCGCCCCTAAGGGATTTTTTTTAGTAGTGTTTGAAAAATTTCCTCACCAGAATCTAGCTCCCTCCTCCCCCTACCCACCCATGCCATACTTCCATTCCCCAAAAAAAATATATCCTGTTATGACCTTTATTATGGATGAACTAATTTTTTTTTTTAAAACAAAAGAGAAAGTTTAAATGTTGGTTTAGATTTTGTTTGTCTTCCTAATCTTCATCAAATTAAAACTAGAAATCGTGAATTGAGCTTAGTTAAAAATGTAGGCCAAAGGCATAGTATCATGTCCTCTTAATTTCTCTACTAATGATTCTTTATTCTTACATGCTTTAGATCTTGACATTTGTTTCCATGCATTTAGTTCTTCATCCTACTTTGCTAACCTTTCCCTCCAGTTAAACAGAGACCTTAAGATGTTGCCCATGTTTTGGAATTTGCTCATACTCAAATCTCTAAAGAGGATAATATCATCGAAGAAAGAGAAAAAGTTTTGACCAAAAGTTCCTCAAAACATCACAACTCCGTTCATTTTCCTGACCCACTTATTTTAAATTATGTTAATGAATATATAGAAGCTTGTTTTGACTATAGTCAACATGCCTTGGTAGGTCATTTTCAGGATGAAATCCCCTCTAAAAGTACAATTTAGACTCGAGTTAGAGATTTATGGGAGTTGTATGGCTAGTATAATAAGATTTGAATTTAAAATAATCCCAAGGTTTTTTTTCATATTCATATTTAAGGAGGCCTCAACCAACATAGCTATTGGGAAGGTACGACCTTGAGCTTTGTCAAAACACTGTGGGATTGTACTCTCACTATATTGAAAATTTTCAATTGAGAAATATGTTGAGTTAATTCTCTGATCTAGAAGAATTCCCAAGGTTGTCAGTATAGCTATAACATTTCCTAGAAAGGCTAGCTTGTCCCATATGAAATTTTTTCTACCATAGACCTGGAAAAGACATATTAGCCGAGACCACATAGCAAATTTCTATGAAAATTAATATTTTCCAATGTTTTGTTACAACTATATGGACATTGGATATATGTTAGGGGTTTCAAACATCTATGCTCCAAATGATGCTTTGGAATGTTCATTTTTTCGCCATTGAATAATTGAAAAGCTATGAGAGGCCAACTGGTTTATTTGCAGGTACTTCAACACGGTTGAGCCAAAATGACAAGAAGTTCTTCTTTGTTCCTCACCGTTAGAGCCCCAGAGATCGAGAGGCTAAGTTTAATCTGTGTTCTAGCTTAAGTATACACATCTGCAATGTTTATAGAAGGAATTATATTAATTTAGAAAGAGAGCACTAAAGCAGCTTGATTGGGGCCATTCTCTAGAATCAAAATGTCTTCACAATTGACTATCAATGCTACATAATTGTTCAGTTGTTGACCAAATTAGATACTTTGTTGAAGTTTGCAACAAGAAACAGTGAAATTGGCATCCAGAAACAACATCCTTGATCCTAGTGAAAATTAAGCACCTACACTAGGTGGTGCCCACACAGGCTATTTTTAGGTGTATGTCTATTTTTAGAATGGTGAGAAAATTCTATTTATAGCGGGAGTCTATTTATAGATGGTTGAGAAAATTCTATGTATGGATGGGTGTCTATTTTTGGAATGCATGTGAGAAGTTGCTTCGTGGATTTAATTTCTAAAAATAGAATACATGTCGATTATTATTATCTCTTAATAATAATTAGACAATAAATAATAATCTATTCTATTGAAGCACTTGATTTCAGTTAACTGATGTGGAAAACCATTTGACTGAAGGAATTTTGAGTTCTAAGGTTGGTTGGTGGGACATGCAAGTGGAATTAGTTGTAACTGAGTGATACAAAGTTGTAACAGAGTTGGATGTGTAGTTATGTGAGTTGTAAAGTAGTTTAACTCAGTTGTGCTAGTTGTAACTAGTTGTAACTAAAGATAAATTACTAAGAGATCAGTGAATTAAATATTAAATTAATTCACATGGAGTGATCTCGCATGCAACTGAAGATTTACTATTGTTAACTACATGCATGTCAGACCCAATGGAGACCCAGTTGAGATATAGGTGAAAGGGACAGCTTGACTATTAGTTGTGACATTAGTGGGTGCACACATGCAACCACACACACATTGTATGTGCTCATGATATTTATGCAGTCAAGGAAGGAAAAAATGAATCATTCAGAGGTTCTTGACCATCAGGGATTGTGCCGTGGAGGCAGGCTGTCAGGAGGCAGTAAATTGGTGCATGTATTTGCCAATTTTTGTATGACAGTGTGAGACGATTGTATATTGTATTGAGAGCTCTTGGATTAGAGTTTTGTATGAGATTGTTTCATGATCCATGATATATACATAATATATGATAGTGGGGTTTTTAGCTTTATGCTTTCCTGGTAAAAACATCTGTGTTATGTGTGATTGATCTTTCTTCATGTGTTTGCAATTGCCGATTAAATTTCCACAAAGATTTTAGTAGAAGGATTTTGTATTTAACAGTGGCATATAATTGTTAGATCAGAAGAATCTAGGCAATACATAATTGTATTAAAATTTATACATGGTATCAGAGCAAATAAGATTGCAATATTGAAGCAATAGCTAAGTTTATTGGTGGAAACAATTCGAATTTGCTGCAAGAATTCCTTGGTGCGACAGTTGAGTAAACATCGAAATGGATTTCAATGGTTTGCGGTTAAAGTATGCACTCGAGGGAAGATCGAAATACATTGCATGGAAGGATAGGATGGAGGCAGTGCTTGAATATAATGGCTTGAAGGAATTCATCGACAGAGATGTTCATAAGCCCACTTTGATGGATGCTGCATTACTTGATGCATGGAAAAAGAAAGTAGCAAGGGCGAGGAGGATTCTGTTGGAAGGTGTATGAGACCACATTGTCTCAAGCCTTCATGGGAAAGCCACTCCATATGCTATGTGGAAGGCTTTGACGGATCTTTTCCAAAGCAGCAGTGACCATAGGAAATTGGCGCTGAAGGATAAACTCAGAAAGATCAAGATGGAAAAGAATGACACTATTCCGGTATACTTAACAAAGTTTGTCCAATGTAGGGATGAGCTTGGGAGTGTAGGGGTAAGTGTTTCTGATGATGATTTGGTGAGTTTGGCTCTCTTGTGACTTCCTAAGAGTTGGCACAGTTTTGAAGACTCTGTCAACGGACGGGAAAAACTGCCAGATTGGGAACGACTGTGGTCGGATCTAGTGCAGGAGGAGTTCAGGCGGAACACCAGAGATGGCTCTTCATCAAAGCATGATGATGAAGAGGATTTTTATTTGGATGTGAAGGCAAAGAAGGGGAAGGGGAAGAAATTCCATTCTAAATCTGAGGCCGATGAAGATGGCAAGGAGCACAACATGTCCAAAGTGAAGTGTTTTCACTATCACGAGCATGGACATATTGCCACAAATTGTCCACATAAGAAGAAGAACAAGATGGATGCTGGAGCTACAGCTGGTGAGGCTCTTGCCTCACAATTTTAGCTTGACTTCTCATTGATCGTATGCATGGTGTCAAGTGCATTGGGATTAGGGTGGTACTTAGATAGTGGTGCTTCCTTTCACATGATGTGAGATAAGAAACTTTTCAGTGACTTGGAGGAGAAAGATCTCCAGATGCATATTGAGTTGGGTGATGATGGACGATACTGTGTGACTGGCATTGGTACCATTACCTTTCAGAGGGTGTCAGGTAAACTCTTTCATTTAAAATATGTTATGTATGTTCCAGGTTTGAAGAAAAATTTAGTCTCAGTCGCAATGTTAGAGGATAGAGGCTATGATGTTGTCTTTAGTGAAGTAAAAGTTTTCTTGCAACATAAAGCAAAAGGGCAAGCTAAGAAGGTTGGGATTCGAGTGAAGAATCTCCACAAACTTGATGTAGATGGGATTTCTATTGAGCTTCCTATTGTTGGGAAGTGTGATAAAGCCATGCAATTGACGCTTGAGAGGGAGCAGGATTTGCATACAGGTAAGAGTGAACCTCAAGATGTGGAGAAGCCACAATATGAGGATCATGGAATGGGAGAAAACACTCATGCAGAGAAATTTCATGCCAAATGGGCAGAGGGAGTGCATGCAACTATACCACCAGGTGAGAGGTGGGGCGACATGAATGGATAATCCCAAGAAGAAATTTCTAGGAAGGATTCATTGAGATGGTGTGGATATCATGA
This sequence comes from Pinus albicaulis, assembly GCA_034641835.2. Classification (NCBI taxonomy): domain Eukaryota; kingdom Viridiplantae; phylum Streptophyta; class Pinopsida; order Pinales; family Pinaceae; genus Pinus; species Pinus albicaulis. Next base: position 1,332,732,355 of record CM076578.1, read on the forward strand.
ATTGAACCTGGCTACGAGGAGCCCACAGTAAAACAGTAGCAGGATCAGTTGGATTTATGCAATCAGATGTCATGAGGACACGAAATCAAAGTGACAGTGTCAGATACTGGAGCGCGGATCAAAGTTGACAGCAAGTGAAGAGTGCATGGATGCAGAGGTCAACATCGCAGTGGTTCTTGAAGACATGTTCAGTTGGTACCAGTAGATGTCAAAAGAATTTGATGACAGATGCGTTATACTGATTCAGTTGTTTGGAGGCTGTTCAGTTTTGGAAGTGTTTCATGTAAGTGTTGCATGTGCGAGAAACACTAGAGAAGTGTTGCATACAAGAGTTGCAGGGTGCATGCATGGAGTTGCATGGTGCATGCAAAGGTTGCAGGGCGAATGCATGGAGTTGAATGTCGCATGAAAATACATTCCTTTCTTGTTGAGAGGGAGTGTTGAAGTTTGCAACAAAAAACAATGAAATTGGCATCCAGAAACAACATCCTTGATCCTAGTGAAAATTAAGCACCTACACTAGGTGGGGCCCACACAGGCTATTTTTAGGTGTATGTCTATCTTTAGAATGGTGAGCAAATTCTATTTATAGCGAGAGTCTATTTATAGATGGTTGAGAAAATTATATGTATGGATGGGTGTATATTTTTGGAATGCATGTGTGAAGTCGGTTCGTGGATTGCATGCCTAAAAATAGAATGTATGTCGATTATTATTATCTCTTAATAATAATTAGATAATAAATAATAATCTATTCTCTTGAAGCACTTGATTTCAGTTAACTGATGTGGAAAACCAGTTGACTGAAGGAATTTCGAGTTCTAAGGTTGGTTGGTGGGACATGCAAGTGGACTTAGTTGTAACTGAGTGATACAAAATTGTAATAGAGTTGGGTGTGTAGTTATGTGAGTTGTAAAGTATTTTAACTCAGTTGAGTGAGTTAAACTCAGTTGTGCTAGTTGTAACTAGTTCTAACTAAAGATAAATTAGCGAGAGATCAGTGAATGAAATATTAAATTAATTCACATGGAGTGATATCACATGCAACTGAAGGTTTACTGCTATTAATTACATGCATGTTAGATCCAGTGGAGACCCCGTTGAGATATAGGTGAAAGGGACAGTTTTACTATCAATTGTGGCATTAGTGGGTGCACACATGCAACCACACACACATTGGATGTGCTCATGATATTTACACAGTCAAGGAAGGCAAGAATGAATCATTCAGAGGTTCTTGACCATCAGGGATTACGCAGTGGAGGCAGGTTGTTAGGAGGCAGTAAATTGGCACATGTATTTGCCAATTTTTGTATGACAGTGTGAGACGATTGTATATTGTACTGAGAGCTCTTGGATTAGAGTTTTGTATGAGATTGTTTCAGGATCCATGATATATACATAATATATGATAGTGGGATTTTTAGCTTTATGCTTTCCCGGTAAAAGCATCTGTGTTATGTGTGATTGATATTTCTTCATGTGTTTGCAATTGGCGATTAAATTTCTGCAAATATTATGGTAAAAGGATTATGTATTTAACAGTGGCATATAATTGTTAGATCAGGAGAATCCAGGCAATACAAAATTGTATTAAAATTTCTACATACTTTGTATGAATACTAACATTTTTTTTGCATCTCTTAGGCAATTTGTAAGTCGTGCATGTCGTTGTTAAACTATCTTCTTTATGCATCTCTCTTTGAGAACTCTAGTTGCCTATTTTAGTATCCATCTACTTGTTTGTCAACCCTGCTTTAATATTTGATTTTGAATCCTTCAGGGAAATTAGCTTTTTCCCCTCTAGCTCAGTGACATGCCCTGACGATTGCTACCCTACCCTTTTTGTTAATATGCTTATTGTGTATATGTTATCAATAAAAATTCAAAGCATGTCTAACAAAAAAAATAAATAATAGACCTAAAATTTTGGCTACTAAAGCCACAAACCCACAAAAACCAGTGAAAAACAAGTTGATTCAACCAGTAATGTTTTAATAAAAATCCCCAAATTATTTTTTTCAACATTTAACCATGCGAGCCATCTCAAATTTTGTTGTAGCTTACATACATATGTGAATTCAATCGTAATAAAGACGTAAATTGAATTTCACGATTTAAGTAATACATGCTCTAACACCAAATTCGTTCTATCCAACCACCTTCTAGGTTCTAAACACCCACCAGAGGTCAGCATTACCCACAAACACATGCCCTCATAACCATTACCTAGTTATCTAAGAATCAAATGTTTCTAATATGCTCAATTAGAGATGGAGGAATATCCTAGGAGGTCAAATTTTTGGTTTGGGGTGTTGTTTTCGGCCTTGGATACTTAGTGGTTAAGGGCCAAGGGATTTAGGGTGATAGGATTTAGCATTTAAGGACTTAGGAATTTGAGGATTTAGGTGTTAGTGGTTAAGGGGTTAGTAGTTAAGGTGTTTAGGGGTGAAGGGTTAGAGGTTAAGGGGTTAGTAGTTAAGGTGTTTAGGGGTGAAGGGTTAGAGGTTAAGGGTCACGTGTTAAGAGGATAAGGATTTATGGCTTAGGAGGTTCATGGATTATATGTTAGGGGTTAATATCTTAAGATTTAATGAGTTAAGGGGTTTATAGGTTATGAGTTATGGGTGCAGGGGTTAAGGGATTATGAATTGGGGGTTAAGAGGATAGGGAATTTAGTGGTTATGGGCTAAGAGCTTATCTTTTGTGATAGTTGGACTCCTAATCTCCTTATCACCATTGTTGGGGGTTCCCCTATCATTTTATCTCACTTCATTACCTCTAGGTCCCCTAGGCCCTAAGCCCCCATCTCATTCTCTAATGCTAGGATTATAGATCTTACTAAACCATGCTTGCACCTCTGACTTCTACCCATACATGCTACCCTTGTGTCCCCTTGCCCCGTTCAATACACCATAAGATACCCCCCAACAACCTTTTTGGTTATGTCATTCCAATTTTCCTAATGTTATGTACCCCAAAATTTGGTCTCAATGCCCCTACAAGTACACCCTTGGGTCCCCTTGGCTAAGGGAGTAAACACATTAGGGGTTATGGGTTTGATGAGGGAGCCCCTGATCCCCTTTTCAAAACTAGGAATAGGCTTATGAACACCATCAATATCTATTGTAGGTGTTGTGATGAAAGAAATAATGAATACAAAAGTTGTGGTCAATAGGACAAGGATCATCAAGATGTTGAACCATACAATGTAAATATGGTTTTCAATGCTCTTGATCTAGTCACATAAAAGAGTACCCCACAAATTTGTGCTTTGGGACACCCCTAAGATTCAATCATTAATCTAAAGTGAGAGGATTCGTTGCTAAGGTAACAATGGAAACAACCTTGAGTTGACGCAAAATGACACTTTTTTAGCCTTGCACAACTATGGTGTCAGTTTCATCATCAACAAGAGGCACAATTGAAAAGTGGTAACATCTCACATTTAAGGCACTTGGGAACAAATCTTTATGCATGTTTCTCCATCGAGGGCACCTTTCACATTTCCCAAGGCACAAATCACATATTTGGATGAATTTAGGATAACTTTTCATATTCCAATAGCTTCATGCATGAAGAGGAGCTCCCATCCTTTAAGACGATTTTGGAGGATTTCATAGCATAGTCAAGGGTCGCATGTATAAAAGAAGAACGCCATAGCCACGAATAAGAAAATTGGCATTTGTATCACACGACGTAAAGGATAAGGACATATGTGAAGAGTAATCCATTTAGAAACATATAAAATATTTTTTATTTCCTCTTTCCAAAGAAGAGGAGATATCTTGTGACAAAAATCCCAAATTTCCAACAAAGGAAGACTCGGGTAAGGGTTTATTTTTTCTTTCACATGTTGAGAGACGTGATTCATGTATTTTAAGGTGTGTTTTTCTTTCATTGGTCTTTAGTAATGTCGTGTTCATTTATCTCTGAAACATGTGTGCATGAAAATTAGTTTAATCGCCCAATATGACACATAATATTCACTTTAACATTGAAATAAACCTAATTCAAGTGCCCAGGGAGGCATTTACAATGCAGGGTAATGCCAATCAAAATTTCGTGCTTGTGTTTGTGCAATTCTAGTTGCTGCGTCCATAAGAAATTATTGTCTATGTGAGCCTGAGAAGCATTTCCATAGCCTAGCTAGCTGGATCCATCAACAATTCTCTTTTATATGTGTTACCCTCTGCAGATGAACTGAGAGTTTTCTCCATCAACAAATCTCATTGTTTATGTCAGTCTGAGAAGCCTAGCTAGCCGGATCCATCAACAATTCATTTTTATGTGTGTTACCCTCTGTAAATGCGTTGAGAGTTTTCTCCATCAACAAATCTCGTTGTTTATGTCGGTCTGAGAAACATATCCACCATCTAGCTAGCGAGATCCATCAACAATTCGCCTTTATGTGTGTGACCATGTGGCAGATGCGCTATTTATATATGTTAATTTTTATTTGTTTGTTTTTTTCAAATGTACATTCTACTGTCAGATGCACCGTTTATATATGTTAATTTTTATTTGTATCTTTTTTCAAATGGACATTCTATTGTCAATGGGAGCTTCATTGGTTGGTTGGTAATGTAGGGGTGTTGAGTTTCTCTCCACCTAGGTTTGAGTCCCTCTTGTGACATGTTCACACCCAAATTTGAGCTCTTATGACATGTTAGTCCTTTGTAGGCTGATGTACCTCGAAATGAAGATGGTTGTTTGTTGCTACTGAGGGCATGTGATTGGAATGAAGAGGGTTATTTGTTGCTATTAGGGGTAGGTGCTAGTTAACAATTTTGGTAACATAGATACCCCAGTTGTGGCTTCTTAGCCAAAGTAAGGTTTGGTTCCCTCTTGTGACCATGTTCACACCCAGGTTTGAGTCCCTCTTATGACATGTTCATCCTTTGTATGCTGATGTACCTTGTAATGAAGAGGGTTGTTTGTTGCTATTTGGGATAGGTGCTAGTTGACAATACCCTAGTGGCTTCTTAGCCAAAACAACTTGAATACTATTATGATAGCAGGGGATGCTAACATGTGCCACATAATGCCAAGGCATTCTAAGACGTGCCAGGTGATATGGAATGTTAAGATGTAAATTGTGTTGCTTAGTTGTTTTACTGCCACGGTTGGATGTGAGCCTTGTCTTGGTAACTTGTTAAGTTGGATGAGTTGACATTGGATATGAGTAGCATAAGATGAGTTATAGGTAGTTCTTAGGTGAACAAGGCATATGTTCAGTTTCTACGACACATGAGAATTTGGGTTTTGTCTTAGAATCTTTGATGCCAACACACTCAAGTGCCACAACACATCTACTTTAATGCACAACGAAATCTACAAAAATCAAGGAATCAACTGGTGCACATGACAATTCTACCTTTTTCAAACCCTTCTTCATTATATTACAAACTACAATACAATAGGCTAGAGCTCACGTACCATGGATCGTGACCCTTTACAATCACACTGATACAAGGAATACAACTAGGGCTTGGTGTTAGTCCTTTGACAACCAATATATCCTAAACAAAACAACACTTGACCTACTTGATGATGGTGGCCACACACAACCCTTTCATTCCACAGGTTTAATGAGAGCATCACAGATTTAATGTTTGGAGAACAGGGCCCACCCCCTTTTCCAACACTTTGATTTCCAGCACTTTTGATGGTTCCCATGCATCATTTTGACACTCATGGACCCTAGTATGCCTCCTAAAATCCCCTAGGACATCATTTGATCTCTTATGAGGCTTATTATTCCATGTATGAGCTAGTTTCGCGGGATTGTCACCAAAATTTAGGGTTACTTGCATATTTTTTTATGTTTAGGGGCTAATGTAGGCCCATAAGCTAATTCAATCAACTCCTAATAAATGTATAAATAGGAGTTAGTTGGATTCATTTGTATCATCACTTGACTTGGGATCTCTCTATCTTTAGAGAACTTTGCATTTTTCCTTAGAGGACTATTTTGGATGATGGATGCATTTTGATTTATGGATTTGGGCTATTTTTATCTTGGAGCTTTGTTTTTGCAAATGTGAAGCTGGTTGGATATACTCTCTAACATTGTGAGTGAAAATTTAACGCTATGCTTCTTGTTGCTACATACTATTGAATTTTGCTATAACTAGGGATAATTGCTGCATGATGGAAATGTGGAATTATGTATCTATTTAGCTTATTTAATGTATGGGCCATTTTTAGATGAATGAAATATCCTAGAGATCATTTTATCTCAATAATATTGCACCATTTGTATTAAGTATAAATGCTTGAAGGCCACTTTTATTTTTCCTATAACATTGGACAAAGTTGACTTTATGGGCCTTCTTGATCAAGAAACTGAATTCTTGTTCATTATCATCCCTGAATCCATATCCCCAAGTGAATTAGGCACTAGTCCCTAAAAAAGGGTTATGATTTCCTCCCCTTTTTTCATAATTTTCCATTTTTTCCCTAGGTCTAAACCCATTGGGTCACCTATGACATCAATTTCCCAAGAATATAGCCAAAGGAAAACTTTTATCTCCTAGTGGCAACTGCGTTGGTGGGTCTCCTCACTCTCCTCAGAATTTGGGCCAATTTCGACAATGTAATCTCCGAATACCTCATGTCTTAGCTCTAGGATCAAGTTTTGCCTAGGTGCTCCCAAGGATAGAACCTAGCACGATCAATTTGACCTATCAAAGTAAAAAATATTTCCTGATCCTTTCGCCTCACCTTGCCCAGGATAAGAACATCATTGGTTGCTAAATTCCATCCTCGAACATAGGCTGGGTCCACTTGGCATCGCGTGGTCCCATTTGGTGACAAAGGCCTTTCATCAAGGACCATTTGGGAATCCAAGTTCCCAAAGGATTTTAGGGATTGAGAACTTCCTTCATAAGTCTTATTCTCCTCCCTCAACCCTTCAATTCCCCTCCTCTCTCCCTAGAAGATCAAGTCCCTTGCTTAAAATGCAAGCAAGTCCCACTCTTTATTCTATCTTTTGGAAAGGGTTTCTAAGGTCACTTCCCACCTATTCATTGACCTACACTCTAAAAGTGACTTCCTAAACTACCAAGACTCCTCCTATCGGTGAAATTCCGTGAAGAGCAAGGAGCCTTAGCTGTGGTGACAATGGGCTAAGCCTCCACCGTTGCCCTTATCCTAGCGGTTGCCCTCTTAGGAACCCCTTTTAGGTCCACTACTAGTTTGAATGGTAACAAATTGTTAACAACTCCATTTGTGAACAATTCTTTGGTATGCCCACTTTTTCCATACTACAGCTCTAAGATGAGTAGTCTAGGGCTATGGAGGTTGCCCTTCTTCTCACTAAATCAATCCTCTACAATATAGTGAACTAGTTGGCTGGCCCACTTGACTGCTACTTTAGTCCTTCAAATTCTACACATCCTTAGGCCCTATACACCAGCCCTTCTACCAACCTTGTTGTCCTTCACAAGTACAAGAGTTAAGGCTCTTCTTTGACAATCACCTAAAAAACGTCCAACTGTACTTGGAATACCATCAATCTTCCCAACCACATTCAATTCTTTTTACTGATATAGGGCCCACAATATTGTCTTCATCTAGGGCTCTTCAAATCTTCCACCTAACAATGGTTTGAGTCCTCTCAAAATCATCGTTCTTGTGTATCAAAAATTTGATCTTTCTTGTCCAATCTATGAACACATCTGAACTACTCCTCTTATCATCCTTCTAACAATCTGTAGATGAATGAACTAGGGTCACAAATCAGCCACTAACAATCCATTGACTATTTTTTTATAGGTTTCTTCAGATATCTGTCTAAAAATCTATGGATAGTCCACCAAAATCAACTCCTCTGCAAGTGAATCCATTATTCATATGGCACATTTCTTCTACATACTCAATCTTCTGCTCAGGTTCCACCCTCCTTTAGATCTGCTATCTCCACACATACTGAATCTGCAAACCATCTTCCAGATCTGCGGTCTATATTGCAGAAATAAGCCTCGCTTTAAGGGTCACAACCGCTCTTCTTCTACACAATTTTGTCACAATATTAAGTGCGAACCTTATTAACTAAACATGCTAGGAAATTGTCCTAACTAGGGCATTATAATTATGTACTTCTAATTGTTGTAGAACACACCCTATCCACCCATAGAAAAAACCATGACACTCTCCTCCATAAGGGACTCGACCAAGCTCAAATGGATCCATAGATTTTGGGAATTTCTTTGATAGAATATTGACATGAACTTCAGGTCTCAATGTCAACCCTCAAACTAGGGTTACTTCAGTCAATATTACGCTTGCGTCTACTTCTATTCTGACTCTAAATTACATTGTGAGCCCTCCTCCATTTATGTTGGTATTTATCGTAGGCCTTGTGGCCTACTAACGACCACAAGACAAGATGGTATCAACCCTATATTCTATTTCATATAGAAAATCTAACCAACGAGATTCAATATGATCTTGTAATGTACTAAAACAAGATATTGAATCCTTCCTACAATTTGTGGAAACAAAACATGATCGCACAATCACATATAAGTAAGAGAAATAAATTATAAATGACACAACACAAGATGTATCTGGGGAAAACAACTACTAAAAACCCATCTATCTCTATTTTGTATTAATTCAAGGAATCATGAAACAATACAATGCTTAATGTCTCATGAGATTCTCCAACACTCTGCCAATTGTCTCTTGCTGATCTAGGAAAAATCGGTCTAGTACTTAGCCAATTCTCAACCTTCCTTTAGCTTGCCTTGCTCACACAATTCCTGGGGAATTAGCTTCCTATTAATTAAGAAAATCATCCTTCTTTGATTCCGTAATCCATCATGGAATCCCATTGACTTTATAATTTTACATGGGAAATTTTGAATAAATACAACTGATAGGTATGTTCCCTTTAACCTTTGTCTCAACTGCATCTTCCTCAGAACTGACATGCATGCAACTATTAATATAGAATTATCAATTATCTGATTGATCACTCATTGTGAATTAAATCTAATTTAATTCACTGGACTTCTCACTAGCTCATCACTCAGTTAGAACTAGTTAGACTAGTTTTAACTCAATTAATTGAGTTAACTAATTTACACCTACACCCTACTAATGCATTAACTGCAACTAAACCCTCAAAATATTAGAATCCCTCTACATGCCTTATCTTATACCCTCATGATCCGGACATATGCAAGAACGAAATAAAATACACAAATAAACATAAACGCATAGATGCAACAAGAATAACACTTCATTTCATTAATATCAAATACTGAAAAATTCTTACAGATAGAATGGAAAACAAACTAGCTCGAGTGATGGTAGCTTATCTCTGAGAAGAGATGTGGCAGCTACATGCCTTTGAACTGTGTTACAATATTTTTTTTCCAAGGAAAAATTCGTAATTTTATATTAAAACAAAATTACATGTTACATGTGTTGGTAATTGTCAATCAAGACATACTATGAGGTTGCAAGTAATAATATATAATACATGGGGAGAAAAAAAATTAAGCTTTTCTCCCTTTCTTTTTTTTGATCTTCCGCCAAGCACCTTGTGTTGGCATGGCAATGATAAGGGCAAGCTGATTTTTTTTCAGTGTTTGTACCATTGTCCTTATCTGAATCTGAATTGTTTGAGATGTGATGTCTTTTGTTCCCTCCTGAATTTGTTGCCTCATGGTATTTTTCGAACTGGACCAAGGGGGTAATGTTGAAGGGGTCTTGCATCTCCTGTTATTTTGACTCTGTATCAGTGGTTGTATGTTGATGTTCATTTGGTTTGAGAAAATCTTCTTCTTCTTTTGTCTCCTCTTTTGGCTCGCTTGAGGGAAATTTCCACCCTTTTGGAGTTTTCGCTATCTTCTTTTTTTGTTGTTATCTCTTTTTGCTTCCGGACATGTATTTGCAAATGACCGGTGTTTATGCATATTCGGTATCTGAATGCAGTATTTTCAAAATCAATATGTTGTGTCCATTTCTGTTGTTTGTGTATCATTTTTTTGTATGCATTCTAGCAACCCTTTATTGAGGTCCACTTCCACACATATTCATGAAAAAGTGTAAACACGCTCCGCCAAGCGCTGAGTGTCTGTTTTGATATATCACCCAAGTATGTTCCCAATGCAAGCAAGAACTTTCGTTCCAGAAATGCAGGGGTAGGTTGTAAAGCTGGACCCGGACCGACATTCTGGTCACTTCCATGGTGTTTGCGTCGTGTTAGTCATCAGTAATTTTTACCTGTTTAGATGAATAAATGCTTGTCCAAGATTTCTAGAAACAAAACTCATAGAAGTCTTGTGAGTTATAGAAATCTCACTGCCTTTATTATCCTTAGGATAAATTTTTCACTATCCTGCTACTCTATCAAAGCATGGCCATCCTATCACTCCAAGAAGACCAAATCATAGACTGATGTCCCTCACTCTCACTATGCTTGCCACCTCTACCTATAACACTCTGTCTCTGTTTACCCAAGCCCTCTATTTTCACACCTTGGTTTGACAAGTAACCCCAACTTTTTCCTCCACTCACCAAGTGCCTCAAGTAATGGTGACTTTAAACTCCTTTTCTAAGATCTTTAGGTAAATCAAATTTTTTTAAGTTGTCTAGGATGACAGTGCATAAAAATGTGTCAAAACCTTGTCTTCACCTCCAAACTCTGATTCAAGCTTTTCAGTCAAAGACCTATTCTAAAGGACATCCCAATAAGTCATATAGAGTCTCCTAGGTTATGCATTGTCATGGTTGTAAATTCACTGTTTCTATAGATATTCAAAGGTGAAGTCAAGTAAAAACAAGGGTGAAACTTATCATTGTCCAAAGACATAAAAAGCCTCCAAAGGTATATTCTTGATCAAGCATTAAGTCCACATAAAGATAGTTTTCCCATGTTCAAGAATTTCTGCAGGAATGATTTATAATGGTTAACAACAGAACAGATGCAAAGTAAGAGGCATAAAACTCATAAGGGAATCCACAACAAGTAAAGAGACACAACAGGCTTAAGTTCACAAGGAAGATCATGATCTCATGATAGATTGTTGTGAAATGCTGCCCATCAAAAAGCCCATGCATGAGGTCCTGAAGATAGTAGCACATAAACACAACTGTACACCAGTCAAAGATTCAATAAACAGAAAGCCAGAATGGAAAGCCTCCTTGGTGACTATAGACGGAGTTTAGAAGATGATGTCAGGGAATAATTTCTAAGGTTTGCTAGGAAAACATCATTTCACTACAGCAAAGGCCAAAATTACAAAGAGTATCAGTGGAGTTACAGCTTTTTAGCACAACAGGTGACTGGACTTCTAAAAAGTTGAAAAAGGTGAAAATGATGAAAAGGGTATCGGTATGAAGGACACAGAACTCTCAAAAGGGTCAACATCCATCAAGTGGTCAAGCAGAGAGGAAATAGTTTTAATATGAAAAAATGGAAAAAACTAAGAAAAATCACCAGTTTCCAAGGGTTTTTGAAAAGGTTCCAGCTCCAAAAGAGATGAGAAGACCAAAAACACCGTCTCTTATAACACCACCTGCAAAAGGAAAAGAGAATGTTAGAAAAAGGAAAAATGCTCCAAATAACCTTAGTAAAATGGGTTTGTATTTTTATTTTTTTTCAAAAGAGTATAAAGGCAACCCAAGCAAACATCTCCCATTCACCATTTGGCTATTTGCAAAAACAGTTTCCAAGCTTTTCAAAAAAAATCCTAACAGAGTTTCGGGCAGAAATTTCAGGCGCTACGCTCCTGAGAAGTGACACTGTGCTCCTGTGCAAGACCGCCCATACTTTTCCCCAAAGGGAACTGCGTTCCTGTGCAGAGACGCTTCGCGCCTGTAGAAGAGGAACCGTGCAGCCTCCACCCGACAACTGCGTTCAGGGCCGCCCGAGTTGCATGACAGCATTCAAGGCTACACGAAAGTGCATTCAAGGCCGCTCGAGCTGCACGACAGCATTCAAGGCTGCACGAAAGTGTGTTCAGGGTCGCCTGAGGTGACCCGAATTCGTTCAAAGGCTGCACGAAAGTGCGTTTAGGGCCGCCCGAGGTGACCCGACTCCATTCAAAGGCTGCATGAAAGTGCGTTCAGGGACGCCTAAGGTGACCCGAATCCGTTCAAAGGTTGCATGAAAGTGAGTTCAGGGCTACCCGAGGTGACCCGACTTCGTTCAGGGGTGACCTGACTCCATTCAGAACGTACCCGACACTGCGTGGAGAAGGGCACGACTGGCTCGTGCTGCGCTCCCATGATTTTTTGCTCCAATTGAAGGAATTCAAAGGTATTTGGATTTTATTCCTACCATCTGCATATTATCTATAGATAAAATAGGTCAAGGTTTGTTTTCAAGGGCTGGGATGAGGGAAAAAATGCTTAGGGAAGACAATATTGACACTAATGAGGCAAGTCAAAGGCCTAAAGAGCAGCAAAGAAAGGGCGGGAAGCCAAATAGGTTTGAGCCTACAAGCACTGAAGAGCTGATAACCTCTCCTACTATATTTTCCTGTTTTCAAGAATTAGGATGACATGAATTCTGTAAAAAAGTACAAAATATCCAGAGTCACCCTTAGTTGACCAAGCTCTTTGCCCTAAACCTTCATAATCACCAAGTACACCTAGCTGGGGTGAAGTTTGAACTAACCACCAATGCCATCTCTATGGCCACTGAAATACCTTGCATAGGAGAAAGGTGGTTCAAACAAATGCATCTAGACCTAAGCCACTATCACCCATTCTTGTTCCCCTTCTCTCATCTATTGGACAAATATGCTCTCCTAATGAAGATCATTATGAAATACTTCACCTATGAGGGTAGATTATCCAGAGTCTATTCCTACCACATAAGACTCCTCATGCATTTCACCAAAACCAAGCTGCTACATTTTCCCTCCTACCTTTGTAAAATTATTGAGAAAGTATCTTCCATCATGCAAAAGAGGCCTCCATCCCAACAAATGTCAAGCCTTTTTCATCATTCCCTCATCAAAGTAATTGTCTCACACCAACTAGAACAGCAAGGAATTCCATGGGAGGTTTTCATCGCCCATGATGATTTCACAACTTCACATCCTATCCCTCTACAAAGCCTGCCATCATCATCTCAAATTTCTCCTCACACACCTCCATCACCCTCCACTAACCTTGGTTCATCCTCTTCACATGAATCATTTCCTCAAATAGACCTTCCTCATTCGCCTTCCCCTAAAGAATCAAAACATGAAGAAAGCAGTGAAGGAGAGGAAGATGACCAAGAAGAAAGAAGTGATGCAAATGAAGAAAGCAGTGAAGGAGAGGAAGATGAAAATGAAGAAAGTAGTGATGAAAAAGAAGAAAGCAGTGATGCAAATGAAGAAAGCAGTGAAGGAGAGGAAGATGAAAATGAAGAAAGTAGTGACAAAGAAGAAAGTGTTAATGAAGAAGAAAATAGAGATGAAAGTAGTGAGCCCAAAGGTGAGAAAAAAGACAAAAACAATGGGTCTAATGATGAAGAATATGACTCCAAGGATATAGAGACAGAGGCAGCTTACCAAGAGGAAAACAGTGAGCTAGAAAAAGAGGAAAACAATGAGCTAGGAAAAGAGGAAAACAACGAGCCTAATGACAGTCAAAAAACAAATGATAGTCAAGAAGAAGAAGTAAATAATGAAGAAAGTGACATTGAAAATACAAAGGACATTGGAGCTGAGGCATATGAAAGCAACAAAGAGGACAAAGAAGACAATGGCAGAGATGGAAAAGGCAACCAAGAAACATAGTTTGAAAGTGATTTCAGTGGGAAAAACAATGAAGATCATAAGCCCAATAATGAAGGTAATGAACCAAATAGTGAAGAAGTAGTAGCCAAGAGGACAATATACATAATGGTGAAGGGACAAATTCTGAAGACAAGGACAGTAAGCATAGAAAAAATGCAAATGGTACAAGTTATGAAACAGAGATTGAGATTGAAGGTGAAGACCATAGGCAAGATAGAGAAGACAATGGGCAGATTAGTGAGGAAAAATCACCTAGTGAGGAAGAAAGTGACCATCAAATTATAAGAGGGACTAATGAGTTTGCCTATGACAGTGACCCCACAGAGAGTGCAAAAAGTGATACAAAGGCTGAGTTTGACAGTGAAAATAGTGGGTCAAAGGATGAAGATGATGACATTCATGAAGATGAAGATGTACCAAGCAGTGATAATGACACTTCTAGCATTGCAAAAACAGAGGATGGAAATCCTAAGGGTCTTGATAGTGATGATGGCATAAGATATAGTGAGAATTCTTATCAAAAGGGCAGTCAAGCGGAAGGTGAAAAAGATGCACACACAAAGATCATACATGAGGAGAAAAGCAATCCTTTGCAAATGAAACTTGTTGCACCTTTCCCCATTACCTATCAAAGAGGAGAGAGGCATGTGTTTTTTGCCACCAAAAGGCAAGGGGCCATGCCATCCTCGTCAACTCAAATGATTGACAAAGGTAAACAATAAATGAAGGAGGAAGTAGACAACCATGAGGAGGAAAGAGAATTTGAACTCATCCGCATAGATAGTGATGATGAAAATGAAACAGGAATTGCAAACTCCCTTATACAAGACAAGAATGCATAGATCATGGATTTGGAAGCTGAATTAGAGAGAGCTAAGGATGTCATTCACTTCTTGCAGATGCAAAACAAACAAATGAGTGGCCAGTAGGCCATCTATGAAGCAAAGGCACTCAAATACCGGAAAGAGGCTCAAAGAGAACAGGTGAAGTTGAAGGAGTACATGGGCGCCTATGAAGAAAGCGAGGATGAGGAGGGTCAATCTAGAAGAAGGCCTAGAACTATGGGCCTATGAAAGGATTTGGCACGAGAAAGGGAGCAGGAATTAGCCCAAGCACAACCATTTCCCCTCACTGAACTCCTTGCCATGGGAATTGAGCATAACAGGGAATCATGGCTTGAAATGGCCAACATACATCTTGAGGCCAAACTGGAGAAGGCCAACAAATATTTGAACTTGCAAAGGAGAATGACTAAGCACTATAAACAAAGAAACCACTTTGCAAGGAAAAAACTCAAAACTGCCCAAAATGAGGGCCCGACACCAAGAGATGAAAAAGACCAAGCTAGGCTTGGTATTTTGTCCCAAGCTTCTCTATAGGTCTCTAGGGACCCATGAGGCACCTACCTACCAATTTTGAGAGAAATTGAACAACTTTTTGTTTTTTGCAAATTTTGAGGCTAGGAGCGCAGCACACCCTGTGCTGCGCTTTTTCCCAGGGAATATTCAGGAGGGGAGGTTTAAATTTTTGGATTTGCCATCATTAGAGGAGTATGCTCACCAAATTTCAACTCAATTGGAGTTTTTTTGACCCCCCAAAAGGGTAAACAACACTCAATTTTTCACCTTCCTGCCCACTTTTCTGAGCATGTGCTGCGCTCTTGGCAGTCTTGGCATTTTAACTTTTTGGGCAACTTGCAGAGGTTAGATTGAAGAACTAAAGGTAGATCGGGAAAGTAGATTTCATGGGATTTCCAACGAGCCATCTTGGAGCCTTTTTCGACATTGGAAAGGCCTCCAAAACACTGCTACAAAAATGCCTATTTTTGTGCTGCGCTCCTGGCATAATTTCAATTTTTGACACAGTGTGCTGCGCTCTTGTAGGTGACTGGGAAAAATGTGCGTTTGGCAAGTTTTCATATGCTTGTCAAGTCCCAAAACTCAATTTAATTTCTATTTATAGCTGGAAAATATATTTGTTAGATATTTTTGTGCCTTGGGCCTTGCAAGGCCTCAAGGACAAGTTAGGATATTTCTTGTTGGCCAATAGGCTTCTAGATGCTCTAGTAGGATTTCCTCTTCCTTGATTGTTATATAAGGCATGAGGATTCATTGTAAACTATTGGGAACTTGATGTGTTAAGAGAAATACATGGTTTTTGAAAGTTGAAGAACAATTTAGTGTTGTGGAGCTTGTGGATGGATTGCCTTGATTGATGGTGATGAAGGCTTTCTTGCAGGATCCCTGAGTTTAGTTAATGGTGATGTATCTCTCATATGTTCATGTTTTTTCTTGTTTTCCATATGTCCATCTTTCTATTTTTCAATAGCTCAGAAAATTATAGGATGAGAAATGTTGCTTGAGGCACCTTAGTCCAATTGTTAGCTATTGTTTTCATGTTTTCCTCTGCTTGGTTAGCTTAAAGAATTCTTAATTGCTCCTTAGGCCCACCTAATCTTGTCTATTTCATTGTTGGATTAATATGCTAGTTTATAAACATGATTCATGGTAAGCCTTGCTTGTTTAATGCTATCTAAACTCTGTCTTGAAATCTCTCTTTGATGTATTGATTGATTAGGTTAAGCCAAAGAGGTCTTGTTTCGATCTTCCCCTTTACATATGCTTATCAGTTTGCCTCAAAGTTATTTGTAGTTTAATAAATGATGTTTAGGTGTTCCCTCTTCATTTATTAATGCTATTTGTCTCTTATATGTTTTCAAATCTTGAAAGTAGAATCATTGAAGTTAGATAAGTTGTCTTACTTCATTTTCTCCACTGGATTGTATATCTTGAATGTGTATTTGTTTAAAAGTATTGTTATTGAGTAAATGGTGTGCCCTACCTCATGACTAGTATCTTTTGATTATTAGTATTCAAGATCTCTCCATTCATAGGTATTAGACAAAGGATTCTTAACTACCCTTTTCCCTACCTTGGTTCAGAAACTTGATATCCATTTCACCTCACACATAAACTTAAAGATCCATTGACTACACTAGATTTTCCCTGTGATGTACCCCAATTCATTATCGAGATATCAATGACTTCATAGACTCCATAGCCCCATTGATTTGATAACATCTCACTCCACCTATCCTAGTTGATCATGTTACCCCAACCAAAACAAACAACAAACCTACACTTAACAACTAGCCTAAACTCAACCATCTAAAGGGAACAAGTTCACATCCTTTGCATAATAGAGAGAGCCCTCTCCGAGTCCAGGAAGGCTAGGTCCTAGGACTCCAAAGATTGGCCTGATGTTACCCTGTCATTTGGTTTACTAATCTGCCAAATCACGGGACACTAAGACGTCGAAATCCAGGAACGAGGGTGTGATGAAGAGTCCAGTGGATCCCCAAAACCATGGTCCCTCCCTAAGGATGATGTCTTCGGCTTTCGAGGATGTAAACTTGATGATGAAAAACCCCTTTGAATAGAGGTGGATTTCACAGTCCATTGTCCAGTTTGTGAAAATCCAATGGAAAATCTCCATTGGTTTTGGCTAGAAGATGTTAAATCTGTAGATTATCGCTTGAGATTCAAATGTAGTTCAATTTTCGTCTATTTCTGGAATCTCGATGTTCACTTCTAGTATGAAATTCATTTGCTCAACAATGTAAGGTTTGGGAGAATTTTTAGCTGTTTCCGCTGGAATGGCGACTTTGTTTTTTCCTTGTAGAATATTCCTGTAAGAGGGCCCTTTTAGGTGTTCAGGTCTTGGGGTGCTGGTTCCCCTTGCAGTTCCTGAAGTTCTGTGTTGTTCAATGGCCCCCCCTCTCAGTCTCAGATTGAGAATGATAGTGGAACTAGAACAGATGGAGTAATATTGTAATGTGCAGAGGTCTTGGAGGGATCACCCCATGTGGATCAATGATTGTAGATGGCTAGGATAATCAATATTTTGACATATTTTGAGTTTCAGCTTTGCAACCCCATCGTTATTTTGAGCCCAAATCAAAAAACTGCTACCCTTAAGAGGTTTGATAAAAATATGAAAGCAATCAACGCTTACCTCTTTGTCTATGATGGTTGTGAGGATGTCCCTAAGATTCGGAAAAGGTAGCAGGGTTCACAGGAGGCCAGGCATCCAAGCGCAGGAGAGGGAGTAAGCGAGAGACAGGACGTCGCTGCCCTGTGAGAACAGGGAAACACTAACATCAAAATGTTTTGGTGTGTGTCGAAGCCACGGGAAGAGGCACAGAGCCCACCATATCACAACGGCTGCAATCCCCATTGAAGAAAATGGTACTAGTTTGTTGCGTTAGTTCGATAGATATTCACCCCATTTCCCATCTAAAATCACACTCCAGATGTCGCAGATCCTGTAAGCCATCAGTTTGGAGTGAGTAGGGGGAAGCGACTCTGTGGAAAGATTGAGAGGCGTGACTAGATGATGGAAATTAGCCACGGTGGGTGCTGAGGAGCCGCAATGCCATATCTGAGACAACAATTGTTCAAGGGGGCGTTTCTAGTTCCACCATTCAGCCTTTTCGCAGGTGTAAGAGGTTGCCTCCATGTTTCCCTGGTGTCCAAACCCATAAACCCTAGCCGCCATTGTTTTCGCCGCATAGGCCGTAGGGTTCTCACTTGATTTCGTATTTCAAGTTCGAGTATGTACTGTGTTACAATAAGGCTCAAGGGCCTTTTTATTATTGAAAAATAATAGAAAAACCTAACTCGAGGAGATGTAACACCAAGAATTTATGGGCCCCGTTGTGGTTAGTTGGCCAACCAACTTCCCGGTGTCGTAACTTGGTCATATGATCTCTGTTTGATGCACATGATACCTCGTTAGAAATATCTCTCCGAGGACTACAACTACTAATATGATTTCTATGAAATCACTAAACCTTTCATGCCTAAAAAATGTAGTGTGGGGCCTCAAAATGGCTCCAGAAGTTCAAGACACAAAAAAATGACAAAAATAGTAAACTATGATATAATTAAGGAAACTGAAAAATTGAAGGAGACAATGGCAAGGGCCCAAGTGGAATAGGCGGGTGGCCACCAATATCCACCTCCATCACCTCAACCTGAATTTCTTGAGCTAACTTAGTCATCACGACTTAGTTAACTGACACATTGTTATAAGATGAAATTGCAATTTATTGTCCAATTTATTTAAGGGAAAAATAAATTAGATGCCTCACATTCCTCACTCCTGGTACATCAAAATTCCTCACTAGTGTGGGTGCAATTTTTTTTTGTCTTTTTATGTGTTACACCATTTTTTGGTCATCTAACCTATTATCATTAGATGAACCCAAGTACACCATGTAAGACCAATTTTACCCTAAGTAAAATTGCTTTCACTATGTGAAATAACTTAGTAAAACACCTTTATTAAGTTTTTTATGGTCTAAACAGGAAACCCCAAAAGGAAATAATAAACAAATCTATATTTGTTTATATTTCCTCAAGGAATAATCAGTTAAACATCAATTTAATTATTATTCCCGGTCATATTTAACCCAAAACAAGGAAATCAATTAAATAAATCCTTATTTATTTGATTATTTCCTAGGAATAAGTTATTTAATCCTTATTTAAATAATATTCCTAGTTAAATTTGACCAAATCATTTATAAATAATTAAATAAATCATTATTTATTTAATTATATTTCCACCATTTCCTTAAAAATAATAAATAAGTCATTTATTTATTTATTATTTATAAATAAAGGATTTGACCCAAGTCAAAATCCTTTTCCCTCCAAGAAATATAATAAAATATTCCTAAAAGGTGGTTCTAGAAGTTGGTTAATAATATTTTATTCATGCACCAAGTTCTCAGCTACCCTAATATTTTGTTATAGATAGAAGGGTTTTCCCATTCATTTGTCACCTTTCATTGCATATTAGATCACTCTAGATCTATACTCTTGGTCTGACTTTGAGCCATTATCATTGTCACATTCTCCATTATTTGCTTTGTGAGCTCCCTTTGAGTTCTATATTTGTCTGGGTTTTCTACACCAAAAAGAGAGAGAAATTTTTGATCTAAAATACCGAGGACTTTCAAGAACCCATCCCATTGAGGAGAATTGGAAACATCTTTCTTGTTTTCCTCTTAGGTGCCCCCTTTAATATAAAAATTCTTTCAAACATATTGTTCTCGTCTTATCTATTGGATGCATGGAGCAACATTTCATTTTTACTGCTTAATGTCTTTTCATGCATAGATCTGGATTGGTGCAGCTTTATTTGGATCAACTAACTGCAGATTTGAAAATATTGGCAACCATAAATGATGTTAGGGCTATTTGTTATGCGTAGCTAAAGTGGTATTTTTCCGACAAAAGATTCATACTAACAATTGGCGACTCCACACGGGTTTTCTTTTGCGACCGCTGTCGTTTTATATATTCCTGCATATCCAGCTATTTCAGACCCTAGGGTTTCTCTTCAATTTTTTGTTTTTCCTATGGTGTTTTTCACCTCTAAAACCCTCAAACATTAAAATTTTTAACTTCCGTGTGTTTCTGGCCCTATTGTGCAGGTGATAGACATCAGCCGCAGCTGAGACGATAAATTTTTCTGAAATCTACCGCCGAGAGTCCCGGATCTACAGGTCGCACTTATCGACCCAAAACCTGTGACCTAGACCGGAGGACACACTTTTCTGCCTAAAAACTGCGACCTGGACTGAAATCAGGTAAGAACCTGCGACCTGCACTTTTTTCTACACTTTTCTAGTAATTTTTTTGGGTTTGTCTAAAGATTCTGTCAGGGTTTTCCAGCCTCTTTCTCCGCCCGTTTAGACCTGTTTCTGATATGTTTTACTCAACTAAGTGGGAATCTCTCCCCCTAGAGCTTTAGTACCCTCCACTTTTGTGGAAGAGTTTTAGCTGTTTCAGACGTCTGTATTTTTAGAGTTTCAGCCTTCTTCTTTTCAGATCTGATACCTCATTTTCAGATCCCTTTTAGATCAGCTCTTCTCCCTTTCAAATCACCTCATATAGTTTTGTTTGGGTTTGCCTCTAGGGTCACCTCCTTGTCCCTTCTGCCTTTAGCTGATTTCCTCCTTTGTTGCAGCAACCTTGCCTCTGTCTCTTTGCTGTTTTCTGCACCTCTTTTCAATAGATTTCTCCTTTAGATCCCTGTCCCTCCTGACCTTAGATCTATTGGCCTCTTTTAAGTGTGTTTTGATTAGATTTTTCCCCTCTTTTAGATGAGTTTTGAGAGACTCGCCTTCTTGGGTTAGATCGATGCATTGTTCGCTGTTAATTCTCTGTTATTTCAGCCTTATTTACTGTTCTCTGCAAATTTATTTTTAGTTACGCAACACACTTTTTCTTTTACTCTCAAAATGTCTGGGTTTAAAAATTAAAATTAACACACGCCACACACTGACCCTAAGTGAAGAAGAGCCTAGTTAACACAGCCTGGCAAAGACTTTAAAATCAATTGACACTGCACCTCTCTACCCTTGTTTCGACATTGACCTCACTTGATTCTGCACCTCCCTGCCTTTGTTAGTTTTTCTTCTTCCCGTCATCATTACGCCTTCAAGGCGTTTATCCCGGAGAATTCTTGGCCTCCACCCTCAGTTTCCAGTTGGTCGACTTAATCCTTCCCGTCGTTGTCGAGTTAGTCTTCCCCCGAGTCCACACTCCGACTCTTCTTCTGATTCTTCGGGTTCTCCCCCTGTTACCTTCACCATGTCTAGTTCAGGGCCTAACACTAGCGGCAACCCCGATCCTACTGCTAGGTCCGTTTCTAGTGGAACCACCACAGGAACTACCTCGACTGTCCCTTTTCTCCCTTATATGGTTGGCCTTAGTCTCCCTGATTTCAATCAGTTGATTAACGATCCTATCCACCACGATGTTAGTTGGCCTGCTATGCCAACCAAGCTCCCCTCCAACATTCCCAAGTTCGAAGGCCTTGCTAGTGAAGATCCCTCCAACCATATCATATCTTTCGACATGTGGTGTTCATCCAATTCTATTACCGATGATTCCATCCGTCTTAGATTGTTCCGACGCACGCTTACCGTCGAAGCCTCTAAATGGTATGTTGATCAGACCGCCTCTTCCCATACCACCTTTGTGACCATTGCCCAAGCCTTCTTATCTTATTTCCAGCTCCCTCTCCGATATGACACTGGTACCGAACTCTTGACTTCTTTCCGTCAATCCTCTTCGACCCGCCTTTCCGCTCATGTTTAGGAATGGCGGAGAAGAAGGAGCTTATGTCGAGCACCCACCTTTGAAGATCGAGTCTATATGGACTGGTTCCTTCGCTCTCTCTTACCTGCCATCGGCAAAGATGTCGCATCCCAGTTCCCTCAAACCGAAGAATCTTCCCTCCAAATAGCCTTGAAATATGACCTCATCTATGCTCAATCTAGTTATGTTTATACCGTCCTTCCTGACCTCCCCAAACCCGGTGGCGCGAACGCCCCGGGGGCATCTCACCCCTCCGACGGTATCGTTGGAGCTCTTTCACATACCTACGCTCAACCTCCTATGGGCTATGGTTTCCCTCCGGGAGGGGCCAACACCTCCAGCACTTTCCCCCCTCCAGGTAGCATGTATCCAGGATACGACATGCCTCCTCCTTTTTCCCACCCTCCTGCTTACCTCAATGTTTCCCATCCTAACCCTTATCCTTACCCACAACCTGGTGTCCCAGCTCCCCCAGCATTTGGACCTCCAACTCCCTTGCCTTCTTAACCCCCGCAACAACAACTACTACCCCCTCCAGGGAAAGTATTTGCACAGCAGGGCGCGATTAATCCTCCTTCTTCTCAAAGAAAGAAGAAAGGCAATCAAAATGAATCTAACTCTGGTAATCATGGATCCAATCCTCCAAGTATTGATTCTAACACTGCTAACCAGCCATCAGGCTCTCAACCCAAGCCGGACAGGCCTCTTCGCACCAATAAGCCCTGTTCGTGTTGCGGTGTTTATGGTCATTACACTCACGATTGTCCCCTATTACCACAGATGCGGCAGCTGTGGGAGTCTCAGGCTACATTGCGGGGACAACATTCCTCCCCTACTGTTCCTCCCAATGCGGCTAATTCTCAACCTGCCGTGTTTACCGATCCTTTCCCTCAACAAGGATTCATGGCTTCTCAACCACCTCATGCCCCGGTAACCACTCAACCTTCCCCTTCTAGTTCCTCCGATTACTAGATTCTCATGATGACTTCTGACCAACCTCTCACCGTCGACCTTAACCTTCAAACTCAGTCTCGTCAGTACTCCCCACCTCCAGCTTCGTCTATCCCCGAGTCACCTTCTTCAGGTCCTACAGAGCCTATTTCAACACCAAATGGTCCTTTGCAGATCCCTCAACCAAAATTTTAGGTCCCTATAAAGGTTCCCAAGGGCCCATTACGCCGAAATGCTGCTTCTGGTCAAGCTGCTCATTCGTATAACGTAGTGGATGATTTGGTGCAGTCTCATGCCGCCATTTCAACACTGGCACTCCTCCAGTCATGTCCTTCTCAAAAGAAGGCTCTACTATCCGCCATGCACGCTGTAGATCCTGCTGATGACCAATTGATTGTTTTCGACGCCAGTCAGTTAGATCATCCTCCCCTTCCTGCTTCTGTTGCTTTCCAGATCCCCGTCAAAATCCAGAATGCTAATGTGTCTCGATGTATTATTGATGAGGAGGCATCTACATGTGTGATGTCTGCTTCGGTTTGGAAACAACTCAGATCTCCTGAACTGGCCCCTTCCACCATCACCCTTCGTGCATGGGATGGCCATGCCTCCCAGCCCATTGGCCTCTTCCGTACCTATCCTATCACCCTTGCAGGCAAGACTGTTTGCGTTGACATTGAAGTCATCGACGCCCCTCTTGACTATAACATTCTTTTTGGGTGTAGCTACACCTTTGCCATGTCTGCTGTCCCATACGCGGTCCACTGCAAGATGTTTTCCCCTCACAATGGAAAGATAGTCACCATTGACCAGTTGACATATCATGAGCCTAAATCTCAGACCTCCCCTGAGTCGACCATCTCTTTTGTAACCAATAAGCAAACCATCAATTATTTGAATAGTGTTTCCCTCGGCATCTACAAATACTCCTCTTTGCTTGGAAATTTCACTGGCCTTCCTCCTCCCCCTATCTTTGATCCCAGCTTGGCGAATGTTTGCATGATGCAATCATCTCGGGTTGACCTTAAGCAACCCGCTTTGGCTAGTCAGCAACCTCAACCTTACCCACCCCAACCAGCTCGTAGCCTTTCTCCCCCGCTAGCCAGCCTTCTTCCTTCTGAATCTTCTTCTACAAATAGTCCCCACGCACCTCTCTACCCTCCTGGGTCGATTCCACACGATATCAACCACCTTGGCACCGTTCCTCCTGGCCATTACCCTGCTGGTCAGATACCTTTCCTTACTCCCCCTCCCAGAGTTTATTCGATCCCTATCTTGGCCACCCTATCCCTCCCCAACTTGACCTTGGGTATACCCGTCTGGTACCTTAACCCTCCAACCACTACCCCGCCTGGTCACCCCAAACCTTACCTTGCTTTGACACCGGTTCAACCGCTCCCCTTAGCTTCTTCCGTTGCTACAGCGCCCCCAGCACCTCAACAGAACCCTTCTCCTGTTGTGACAGCTCCGGAAATGAAAGAAAAACTCACAAGGGGGCATCCAACGACAAGGCTACCCCGTCGCACCCTTCCCCTCCTCAGCCGCCAAAGCACGTTATCTAGTGTGCCTTGTGCGATGTTGTCGGTCATACCACCCATACATGTCCTGAGTTACCGCACCTCAAGACCATGGTCAATGAAAATTTTCTGGAATCCGATATCCCTGAGGTCTATGTCACTATTCCTGATTCAATCCCGAAACTTAAAAACTTGCGCACCAATCACCCTTTTTCTTTGTACGATTTCCATGGCCATTATACCCACCTCTGCCCCCGCCTTGACGAGTATCATTCCTCTTTAGAGGCATACCGCCAAATCAAAGCCACACATGACCATATACCTTATTCACTAGCGCTAGACGACCTGTCTACCCCAATTGACATCCCCCCTCCTGATATTGAAATGACTGAGTCTTCAGCCACCATTTCTTACCTCTCATCATCATTACGATCCTTGGCAGCCAGCCCCTTAGTGCCTTCCCTCGATGTTTCGCCTAACCACCCATCTGCTTACTCTTTTGTCACCCCTCATGACGTCGCGCATGTGAGCCTTTCCCCCCACAATCAGGAGTCTCATATTTCTACCTCATCAGGTGATCCTCTTCCCCCCACTCTTCCCATCTTCTAGTCAGATGAAGACATTATGGAAGCCATGACCGAACCTGATTTTCCGTGGGATGATATGCACCATCGTGCATACTTCCTTCCACATCAATCCCTTGACCAATATGCTTTCGAATCTAAAGACTTAATTCCCGATAAAGTCGATTGGTTTAAAAACCCCATCCCTACACCTGACGCTTTCGAAGAAGCTAATATGGCCAATATCTCTCCTACCATCAAAATTGACATTTCTGTCAAACCAGGAATGGAAGAACATATCACCTTGGGCACCCAATGCACTCTGGAAGAAATTGAAGCCTATACCAAACTCTTCAAATAATTTTGCGATATTTTCGCCTGGTCCTACTCAGAAATGCCTGGACTTGATCCAGCCATTGTCGAACACCATATCGACACATGGCCTGATGCCAATCCAGTTCGTCAAAAGTTGAGACCCATTCATCCTTCCAGACGTGAAGCCATCAAAGCCGAAATCGATAAGCTCAAGCAGGTTGGTTTCATTTATCCCATCGAATACACCACTTAGGTGTCCAACCCAGTTTCTGTCCTCAAAAAACAAGGCACCATCCATGTCTGCACTGACTTTCACGATCTGAACAAAGCTTGTCCCAAAGACAACTTCCCCACACCATTTATTAACCAAATCATTGATGAGTGTGCGGGGCACGAGGTTCTATCCTTTATGGATGGATTCTCCGGATACAACCAAATCGTTATCCGTCGTGCTGATCAACTTAAGACCGCGTTCATTAGTCCGTGGGGCACTTTTGCATACCGAGTCATGCCATTTGGCCTTAAAAACGCCGGCGCCACTTTTCAACGAGCCATGTCTTATTGTTTTCATGACTTAGCTCATATTATCCTTGCCTATTTAGACGACCTTACTGCGCATTCTAAACATCGGGTGCAACACCTCCATGATCTGCGTACCATTTTCCTTCGATGTCGCAAGTATAATATCCACCTTAACCCATTGAAATGTGTCTTCTGCGTTCCCGCCGGCTGTCTCCTAGGCTTCATAGTGTCCAAAGACGATATAACTCTTGACCCTTTGAAAGTTAAAGCCATTCTTGAACTTCCTATTCCTCGTACCTTATGCCAGCTACAAAGTCTCCAAGGTAAAGCTAATTTTCTTCGCTGATTCATTCCTGACTATGCCAGTACTGCACATGGGTTCCTTAGACTTCTTCGATCTAACAACCCATTTGTCTGGGATTCCTATGCTCAAGAGTCTTTTGATGCCCTTAAACATGCTCTCACATCCGCTCCCTTGATCTGTCCTCTTGACTTTGATCGGGATTTCATCCTGTACATCTCCGCTTCCACCTATTCGGTAGCTGGTGTCCTTATCTAGGAAGATGATAACGGTATCGAACATGTGATTTATTATGTCAGTGAGAACCTTGCCGGTCCGCCTGTATCCTACTCACATGAAGAAAAATTAGCGATAGCTGTCATGTTCTTGGTCCAAAAACTGCGTCATTACATCCTCATGCATTCCACCAAGGTTGTGACTAATTCCAACCCCATGGCTTTCCTATTGAGTCGACGCATCCTCAGTGGGAAGTACGCTCGTTGGGTCATTATCCTTCAAGAATTCGACCTCGAATTTGTCACCCCAAAAATTAAGAAAGGTTTAGTCCTTGCTGAAATCATTTCTGAATTACCTACCAGTATGCAGGATACTCCAATTAATGATGCTCTTCCCAATGAACACTTATTCACCATCACGACTGACGACCCTTGGTATGGTGACATCCTTACTTACTTGCGAACCCAAAAGTTCGCCCTTCATCTTGATCGTGATGCTTGACGACGTATCCGACACCAAGCCCCTCGCTACCTTCTGATTGGTGACGACCTTTACCGTCGCGGAGTAGATACTATCCTTCGTCGTTGCCTCACACACACTGAAGACGAGCAAGTCCTCAATGCTTGTCATAGCGGTGCTTGTGGCGGCCACCTCTCTGGTCTTGCTACCGCCCAAAAAATCATGCGTGCTGGGTATTTTTGGCTTTCTCTCTTTAGTGATTGCATTGAAGTAGTCAAACATTGTTCCAATTGCCAACATTTCGCCCCTAAGGCATGAGCTCCTCCCGCTTGCCTCCATCCCATCGTCACAGCTGGTCCTTTCTGTAAATGGGCCATCGAATTTATGGAGTGTCGACTTCCATCTGCTAGTAACCACAAATATATCATCGTGGCGGTTGAATATTTCACAAAATGGGCCGAGGCTATGCCAACATTCAACAATACGGTAACCACCGCTGCCCTCTTTTTCTTTAACCATGTCATCGCTCGATTCGGGGTTCCAAAACAATTGGTCTCTGACCATTGCCGACATTTTGAAGATGAGATATGGCGCGAGCTATCCTCACTATTGGGTTTTGAGCACCAATATTCATCATCCTATTACCCCCAAGGTAATGGCCAAGTTGAAGCGGTCAACAAAATTCTTAAGACCATGCTTCAAAGAACAATGAATAAGCACAAAACCAATTGGCATCTTATGCTCTTCCTGTTGGAAATATGATGCAATGTGTTGTCCTTGATGGCAACCCACTTGATGAAGAGGATGGAAACCTTCTTGATGAAGTTATTCTTGACTTGATGGACTTGGTAAAGATGTAATTATGTGATATGATGTGCTTACAGAGCAACTCAGATGTAATGATGAAATGAATGATGAAAAATGTATGTCACAAGTAATACGCGGGTTAGCTTAAGGGAAGTCGCGTATGCACGCGGAAAAGTACGTGCCAAGTCGCGTATGGGCTTTAGCGCTCCAAAATTAGAATACCAAGGGGCATTACCATGGCATTGACCCATTGTATTGAGCACTGGGTTGTCTATGTGGTCCCGTCCAGGAATACCATCGGAAGTATTGTGGTTTTGACTCATGGTATTGAAAAAGGCTAAATCTATATAAGGAGAAGAATTTCATTGTGCAATGAGGGTGCATGTGTCGGGGCTTTAATGAATACTTCACTCTGAAGTATATATGCATGGTGGAACTTTGCTCTTAATTGATAGATCTGATTCTAGAATGTATCTATGAACATAATGAAGGTTCAAGATCTCTAGATTTTGAAATGGAAAAACTCTTGGATGATCTGAAAAGAAGTGATGAAGACCTGGTGCAAATCTGTTAAAAGAAGTTGAAGAATTCTGGGTAAGTTCATAGATCTGATCTGTTCTGCAAAGTTTATCTTTTATAGATATATACGCAGGTTCGTTTCACTGAAGGCGCGTATATACGCGGATCTATTTAAACAAAGGTGCATATGACATGTTAGGGTTTTCTTGAAAAGTTGCATGAATGCATACGCGGGTTGTCTTCAGTGAAGGCGCGTATATACGCGGATCCATCTAAAGAAAAGCACGTATCATATCTAAACTGATGAATGCTCAAAGTTGAATGTGTTTCTGAAGGTCTGTTCTGAAGTCTGGGTTAACTCTGATATTCTAGTTTCAGTAGGTTCACTGTTCTGTTTGTAGCTTTTGGCAAAGTATGTTTGTAGAAGAGTGAAGGGTTGTGTTGGAGCTGTTGGATCCAGTTTGAAAATTGATGAAACGTGGTCTACAGTGGATCTGAGGTTTGAAGCCTTCAATTTGATAATAGAAGCTTTCTGTCAGTAGAGGCTGGTGCTAAGATCAGGGGGTAGTAGCTCCCTTCCAGGTGAGACTAGTAAATGAGAGCAGGGGGTTGAAGCTCCCTTCCAAGTGAGGCTAGTAAACGAGAGAAGGTTGTAGCCTTCTGCAGGTGGGTGCCTGCGTACTGGTATAAGTCTGCACCAGTACATGATTGTAAGAATTTTTTCTCTATAATAAAATATTGAAGGCTGAGACAACGGCAGCAATGGTTTTCTCCCGACTTGGGTTTCCACCTAAAAATCATGGTGTTCATGTGTGATGCTTTTGTGTGATGTTTCATTCTGTTATTATTGCACATGTCTACTGCTATATAAACATCTGATAAATGAATACCTGCAAGGATCTAAGTGAAGAATTGTTTGTTTATTAATATCTTTGTGAATACGTGAGTTCAGTAAAGGGTATCTGCGTATATACGCGAGTATGATTCAGTAAAGTAGCGTATGGGTTATTAAAGAATGAAAAAGTAAAAATATGCTGAGTAAATCCTAAATACTGATTCACCCCCCCCCCCCCCTCTCAGTATTTTTTCCAACACTTCCTCGCTTGTGGGCTTATAGAAATTTTGTTAAAACTGCCACCGATTTCACTCCTTTCCACCTTGTTTTTGGCGAGGTGGCAACTTTACCGATCGAGTGTGAGATTCCTTCCCTTCACTTGGCCGTTGAACTTCTCCCTGATACCCAACCTCTAGAAAAACGACTCATCATGCTTGAGCACACCTCTGAATACCATCATGTTGCATTGCAAACTCTTGAAGCAGCCAAAAAGCACACCAAAGCTTAGTATGACCGAAAAGTACACCCTCGCACCTTTCATGAAGGTGACCTTGTTCTAGTATATGACCAGGCCCACGATGCCCTCGGTCATGGGAATTTTGACTCATTATGGCTAGGTCCTTACATCATCAATAAAGATCTTGGTAAGGGGTCATACCTTTTATAGGACTTTGAAGGCCACCTCCTTCCTAATCCTCGCAATGCACTCTATCTTAAGAGATATTACCCTTAACATTTCCCTTTCAAAACACATGTTTTATTTTCTTTTAGATAGCCAAAATTTGTTTGGTTTTTGTGATTCGATACTTCACCAGGACACATTTTATCCACAAAGAGTCACTTCACCTCTCCTCAAAATTGGATTTCCTCACTTACAACACTTTTCCTTGGGACACCGCTTTACCTCCATACTTGTTCTTGTTAGTATCGATTTCCGTCATGAGATACCATCTTGTAGTCATGATTTTATGGTCCCCTTTGGTTCTTTCCCCACTTCATCATCATTATTAGTGTTAGTCTGTCAGTCACTCTACTATATTCTCTCGCGCCTTAGTTTAGGATCCCTTCTTGCCTCACCTACGGCAGACCTCCTTCTTTCGACATCAGCTCATTCACTCTAGAAGACAGGTCTAAAGGGTGGTGTACCTTGGTTCCGGCTTCTCCACTTTTTCAGTTCCTCAGATCAGGAAACAAGATTTATCATTACCCTATGACTTGATTGTTTCTCCATCTCCTTTCAGCATGATCGAGATTCGTATACTTGATGGTCTAGTGATGCAGCAGCCGCTATTGGTGATTCCCGGGTATGTGTGAGATGTCTCAACCCTCATGAGGGGGTGGCCCTGCAGGTAGCCCCCCACATGCCCAGATGACCTCTTCATTGCAGCCTTCGATGCAGCTCCCTATATTTGATGATGATGGCCTTAGCCGCTTGTAGCACCTTTTTTATTTTCATGTATCAGTCAGATTTTGCGAGCCCTTCCCCGTTTATAGGGGGCATTTGGGTTGTATCTGTATTTCATGTACTTAGATATTATTGTATAAGTCCTGGCTATTATCCCAGGCACAACATGTATGTGGGATACATCATTCTATCTTTCTGGCTCATGCTTATGCCAGCATGTTCTTTATAGTTCGGTTCCTTGTTTACTGGACACACTATTCTTTTGTACTTTGTCATGGCGGGCATAGGTATGCCTCCCCCGCCGCCTTTAGTATAGGTACCATCTCATAAAAAGATACATGTTACACCTGTAAGTCTCGTCTCCTCAGGGTCTAGTCCTTTTAGCACATTATACTACCTTACATTTCTCTCTCTGACTTCCCTCTTGATGTCTAGTGATTGAGTTCTTACAACGTACTTCGGTCATATGATTTTCTCCTAACACTTGTACACTGGGGGGAAATATGTTACACCATTTTTTGGTCATCTAACCTATTATCCTTAGATGAACCCAAGTACACCATGTAAGACCAATTTTACCCTAAGTAAAATTGCTTTCACTATGTGAAATAACTTAGTAAAACACCTTTCTTAAGTTGTTTATGGTCTAAACAGGAAACCCCAAAAGGAAATAATAAACAAAACTATATTTTTTTATATTTCCTCAAGGAATAATCATTTAAACATAAATTTAATTATTATTCCTGGTCATATTTAACCCAAAACAAGGAAATCAATTAAATAAATCCTTATTTACTTGATTATCTCCTAGGAATAAGTTATTTAATCCTTATTTAAATAATATTCCTAGTTAAATTTGACCAAATCATTTATAAATAATTAAATAAATCATTATTTATTTAATTATATTTCCACCATTTCCTTAAAAATAATAAATAAGTCATTTATTTATTTATTATTTATAAATAAAGGATTTGACCCAAGTCAAAATCCTTTTCCCTCCAAGAAATATAATAAAATATTCCTAAAAGGTGGTTCTAGAAGTTGGTTAATAATATTTTATTCATGCACCAAGTTCTCAGCTACCCTAATATTTTGTTATAGATAGAAGGGTTTTCCCATTCATTTGTCACCTTTCATTGCATATTAGATCACTCTAGATCTATACTCTTGGTCTGACTTTGAGCCATTATCATTGTCACATTCTCCATTATTTGCTTTGTGAGCTCCCTTTGAGTTCTATATTTGTCTGGGTTTTCTACACCAAAAAGAGAGAGAAATTTTTGATCTAAAATACCGAGGACTTTCAAGAACCCATCCCATTGAGGAGAATTGGAAACATCTTTCTTGTTTTCCTCTTAGGTGCCCCCTTTAATATAAAAATTCTTTCAAACATATTGTTCTCGTCTTATCTATTGGATGCATGGAGCAACATTTCATTTTTACTGCTTAATGTCTTTTCATGCATAGATCTGGATTGGTGCAGCTTTATTTGGATCAACTAACTGCAGATTTGAAAATATTGGCAACCATAAATGATGTTAGGGCTATTTGTTATGCGTAGCTAAAGTGGTATTTTTCCGACAAAAGATTCATACTAACAATTGGCGACTCCACACGGGTTTTCTTTTGCGACCGCTGTCGTTTTATATATTCCTGCATATCCAGCTATTTCAGACCCTAGGGTTTCTCTTCAATTTTTTGTTTTTCCTATGGTGTTTTTCACCTCTAAAACCCTCAAACATTAAAATTTTTAACTTCCGTGTGTTTCTGGCCCTATTGTGCAGGTGATAGACATCAGCCGCAGCTGAGACGATAAATTTTTCTGAAATCTACCGCCGAGAGTCCCGGATCTACAGGTCGCACTTATCGACCCAAAACCTGTGACCTAGACCGGAGGACACACTTTTCTGCCTAAAAACTGCGACCTGGACTGAAATCAGGTAAGAACCTGCGACCTGCACTTTTTTCTACACTTTTCTAGTAATTTTTTTGGGTTTGTCTAAAGATTCTGTCAGGGTTTTCCAGCCTCTTTCTCCGCCCGTTTAGACCTGTTTCTGATATGTTTTACTCAACTAAGTGGGAATCTCTCCCCCTAGAGCTTTAGTACCCTCCACTTTTGTGGAAGAGTTTTAGCTGTTTCAGACGTCTGTATTTTTAGAGTTTCAGCCTTCTTCTTTTCAGATCTGATACCTCATTTTCAGATCCCTTTTAGATCAGCTCTTCTCCCTTTCAAATCACCTCATATAGTTTTGTTTGGGTTTGCCTCTAGGGTCACCTCCTTGTCCCTTCTGCCTTTAGCTGATTTCCTCCTTTGTTGCAGCAACCTTGCCTCTGTCTCTTTGCTGTTTTCTGCACCTCTTTTCAATAGATTTCTCCTTTAGATCCCTGTCCCTCCTGACCTTAGATCTATTGGCCTCTTTTAAGTGTGTTTTGATTAGATTTTTCCCCTCTTTTAGATGAGTTTTGAGAGACTCGCCTTCTTGGGTTAGATCGATGCATTGTTCGCTGTTAATTCTCTGTTATTTCAGCCTTATTTACTGTTCTCTGCATATTTATTTTTAGTTACGCAACACACTTTTTATTTTACTCTCAAAACGTCTGGGTTTAAAAATTAAAATTAACACACACCACACACTAACCCTAAGTGAAGAAGAGCCTGGTTAACACCGCTTGGCAAAGACTTTAAAATCAATCGACACTACACCTCTCTGCCCTTGTTTTTGACATTGACCTCACTTGATTCTGCACCTCCCTGCCTTTGTCGGTTATTCTTCTTCCCGTCATCATTGTGCCTCCAAGGCATTTATCCCGGAGACTTCTTGGCCTTCACCCTCAGTTTCCGGTTTGTTGACTTACTCCCTTCCGTCGCCGTCGAGTTAGTCCTCCCCCAAGTCTGCACTCCGACTCTTCTTTTGATTCTTCAGGTTCTCCCCCTCCTTCTGGTTCTCCCCCTGTTACCTTCACCATGTCTAGTTCAGGGCCTAACGCTAGTGGCACCCCCGGTCCTACTGCTGGATTTGTTTCTAGCGGAACCACCATGGGAACTACCTTGACTGTCCCTTTGCTCCCTTATACGGCTAGTCTCAGTCTCCCTGATTTCAATTAGTTGATCAACGATCCTATCCACCACGATGTTAGTTGGCCTTCTATGCCAACCAAGCTCCCCTCCAACATCCCCAAGTTTGAAGGCCTTGCTAGTGAAGATCCCTCTAACCATATCTGATCTTTCCACATGTGGTTTTCATCCAATTCCATTACTGATGATTCCATCCGTCTTAGATTGTTCCAATGCACGCTTACCGATGAAGCTTCTAAATGGTATGTTGATCAGACCACCTCTTCCCATACCACCTTTGCGACCATTTCCCAAGCCTTCTCATCTTATTTCTAGCTCCTTCTCCGATACAACACTAGTACCAAACTCTTGACTTCTTTCCGTCAATCATCTTCGACCCGCCTTTCCGCTCATGTCCAAGAATGGCGGAGAAGAAGGAGCTTATGTCGAGCTCCCACCTTTGAAGATTGGGTCTATATGGATTGGTTCCTTCGCTCTCTCTTACCTGCCATCGGCAAAGATGTCACATCCCAGTTCCCTCAAACTGAAGAAGCCGCCCTCCAAATAACCTTGAAATATGACCTCATCTATGCTCAACCTGGTTATGTTTATACCATCCTTCCTGACCTCCCCAAACCCGGTGGCGCTAACGCCCCAGAGGCATCTCACTCTGCCGACGGTATTGTTGGAGCTCTTTCACATACCTATGCTCAACCTCCTATGGGCTATGGTTTCCCTCCGGGAGGGTCGAGCACCTCCAGCACTTTCCCCCCTCCAGGTAGCATGTATCCAGGATACGACATGCCTCCTCCTTTTGCCCACCCTCCTGCTTACCTCAATGTTGCCCATCCTAACCCTTATCCTTACCCACAGCCTGGTGTCCCAGCTCCTCCAGCATTTGGACCTCCAACTCCCTTGCCTTCTCAACCCCCGCAACAAAGACAGCGGAAAGGCAATCAAAATCAATCTTCCCCTGGTAATCATGGAGTCAATCCTCCAAGTATTGATTCTAACACTGCTAACCAGCCACAGGGCTCTCAGCCCAAGCCGGGCAGGCCTCTTCGCACCAATAAGCCTTGTTAGTTTTGCGGTGTTTACAGTCATTACACTCACAATTGTCCCCTATTACCACATATGCGGCAGATGTGGGAGTCTCAGGCTACATTGCAGGAACAACATACCTCCCCTCCTGTTCCCCCCAATGCAGCCACTTCTCAACTAGCTGTGTTTATCGATCCTTTCCCTCAACAAGGATTCATGGCTACTCAACCACCTCATGCCCCGGTAACCACTCAACCTTCCCCTTCTGGTTCCTCCGATTACCAAATTCTCATGATGACTTCTAACCAACCTCTCATCATCGACCTTAATCTTCAAACTCGATCTCGTCAGTACCCCACGCCTCCCACTTCGTCTGTCCCCGAGCCACCTTCTTCAGGTTTTATAGAGTCTCTTTCGACACCCAATGGTCCTTTGTAGATCCCTCAACCCAAATTTGAGGTTCCTATCAAAGTTCCTAAGGGCCCATTACGTCGAAATGCTGCTTCCGGTCGAGTTGCTCATTCGTATAACGTAGTAGATGATTTGGCGCAGTCTCTTGTTGCCATTTCAACACTGGAACTCCTCCAGTCATGTCCTTCTCAAAGGAAGGCTCTACTATTCGCCATGTGTGCTGTAGATCCTAATGATTACCAATTGATTTTTTTCGACGCCTGTCAGTTAGATCATCCTCCCCTTCCTGCTTCCGTCTCTTTCCAAATCCAAGTCAAAATCTGGAACGCCAACGTGGCTCGGTGTATCATTGATGAGGGGGCATCTACCTGTGTAATGTCTGCCTCAGTTTGGAAACAACTCGGATCCCCTGAGCTGTCCCCTTCCACCATCACTCTTCGTGCATGGGATGGCCATGCCTCCCAACCCATTGGCCTATTCCGTAATTGTCCTATCACTCTTGTGGGCAAGACTGTTTGCATTGACGTTGAAGTCATCGACGCCCCTCTTGATTATAACATTATTTTGGGGCGTAGCTACACCTATGCCATGTCTTCTGTCCCCTTCGTGGTCCACCACAAGATGTTCTTCCCCCACAATGGAAATATAGTCACCATTGACCAGTTGACATATCATGAGCCAAAAACTTAGACCCCCCTTAGTCGACCATCTCTTCTATAGCCAATAATCAAACCGTCGATTCCTTGACCAGTGTCTCCCTCGGTGTCTACAAAGAATCCTTGTTGCTTAGAACCTTCCCTGGCCTTCCTCCTCCCCCTGTCTCTGATCCCAGCTTGGCGAATGTTTGCATGATGCAATCATCTCGAGCTGACATTAAGCAGCCCGCTTTGGCTAGTCAGCAACCTCAACCTCACCCACCCCAACCAACTCCTAGCCCTTCGCCCCCACTAGCCAGACTTCTTCCTTCTGAATCTTCTTCTATGGATAGTACCCATGCGCCTCTCTACCCTCCTGGGTTGATTCCACCCAATATCAACCACCTTGGCACTGTTCCTCCTGGCAATTACCCCGCTGGTTAGATACCTTTCCTTGCTCCCCCTCCCGGAGTTTATTCGGTCCCCATCTTGGCCACCCTATCCCTCCCCGACTTGACCTTGGGTATACCCGTCTGGTACCTTAACCCTCCAACCACTACCCCGCCTAGTCACCCCAAACCTTACCTTGCTTTGACACCGGTTAAACCGCTCCCCTTAGCTTCTGCCATTGCTACAACGCCCCCAGCACCTCAACAGAACCCTTCTCCTATTGTGACAACTCTGGAACAGAAAGATAAAACTCGCAAGGGGGCATCCAACAACAAGGCTACCCCGTCGCACCCTACCCCTCCTCGGCTGCCAAAGCATGCTATCCAGTGTGCCTTGTGTGATGTTGTCAGCCATGCCACCCATACATGTCCTGAGTTACTGCATCTCAAGACCATGGTCAATGAAACATTTTCGGAATCCGATATCCCTGAGGTTTATGTCACTATACCTGATTCAATCCCGAAACTTAAAAACTTGCGCACTAATCACCCTTTTTCTTTGTGCGATTTCCATGGCCATTATACCCACCTCTGCCCCCGCCTTGACGAGTATCGTTCCTCTTTAGACGCATACCGCAAATTCAAAGCCACACATGACCATAGACCTTCTTCACTAGCATCAGATGACCTGTCTACCCCAATTAACATTCCCCCTCCTGATATTGAAATGACCGAATCTTCAGCCGCCATTTCTTACCTCTCATCATCATTGCAATCCTCGGCATCTGACCCCTTAGTGCCTTCCCCCAATGTTTCGCCTGACCACCCATCTGCTTACTCTTCTGTCACCCCCCATGACATTGCGCATGTGAGCCTTTCCCCCCACAATCAGGAGTCTCATATTTCTACCTCATCAGGTGATCCTCTTCCCCCCACTCTTCCCATCTTCTAGTTAGATGAAGAAATTATGGAAGCCATGACCAAACTTGATTTTCTGTGGGACAATATGCACCATCGTGCATACTTCCTTCCACATCAAACCCATGACCAATATGTTGTCGAATCTAAAGACTTCATTCACGATAAAGTCGATTGGTTTAAAAACCCCATCCCTGCACCTAACACTTTCGAAGAAGGTAATATGGCAAATATCTCTCCTACCATCAAAATTGACATTTATGTAAAACCAAGAATCAAAGAACATATCACCTTGGGTGCCCAATGCACTCCAGAAGAAATTGAAGCCTACACCAAACTCTTCAAATAATTCCATGATATTTTCACCTGGTCCTACTCAGAAATGCCCGAACTTGATCCATTCATTATTGAACATCATATCGACACATGGCCTGATGCCAATCCAGCTCGTCAAAATTTGAGACCCATTCATCCTTCCAGACGTGAAGCCATCAAAGCTGAAATCGATAAGCTCAAGCAGGTTGGTTTCATTTATCCCATCGAATACACCACTTGGGTGTCCAACCCAGTTCCCGTCCTCAAAAAACAAGGCACCATCCGTGTTTGCACTGACTTTCGCGATTTGAACAAAGCTTGTCCCTAAGACAACTTTCCCACACCATTTATTAACAAAATCATTGATGAGTGTGCGGGGCATGAGGTTCTATCCTTTATGGATGGATTCTCCAGATTCAACCAAATCGTTATCCGTCATGTTGATCAACTTAAAACCGCATTCATTAGTCCGTGGGGCACTTTCGCATACGGAGTCATGCCATTTGGCCTTAAAAATGCCGACGCCACTTTTCAACAAGCCATGTCTTATTGTTTCCATGACTTAGCTCATATTATCCTTGCCTATTTAGACAACCTTACTACACATTCTAAACATCGGACGCAACACCTCCATGATTTGCGTACCATTTTCCTTCGATGTCGCAAGTATAATATCCACCTTAACCCATTGAAATGTGTCTTCTGCATCCCTGTCGGCCATCTCCTAGGCTTCATAGTGTCCAAATATGGTATAAATCTTGACCCTTTGAAAGTTCAAGCCATTCTTGAACTTCCTATTTCTCGTACCGTACGCCAGCTACAAAGTCTCCAAGGTAAAGCTGATTTTCTTCCTCGATTCGTTCCTGACTATCCCACTACCGCACATGGGTTCCTTAGACTTCTTCGATCTAACACCCCATTTGTCTGGGATACCTATGCTCAAGAGTCATTTGATGCCCTAAAGCATGCTCTCACATCCGCTGCCTTGATCCGTCCTCCTGACTTTGATCGGGACTTCATCCTGCACATCTCCGCTTCCACCTATTCGGTAGCTGGTGTCCTTATCTAGGAATATGATAACGGTATCGGACATGTGATCTATTATTTCAGTAAGAACCTTGCCCGTCTGCCTGTATCTTACTCACATGAAGAAAAATTAGTGCTAGATGTCATGTTCTCGGTCCAAAAACTGTGTCATTACATCCTCATGCATCCCACCAAGGTTGTGACTAATTCCAACCCCATGGCTTTCCTATTGAGTCGAAGCATCCTCAGTGGGAAGTACACTCGTTGGGTCATTATCCTTCAATAATTTGACCTCAAATTTGTCACCCCAAAAAGTAAGAAAGGTTTAGTCCTCCAATTAATGATGGGCTTCCCGACGAACACTTATTCGCCATCACCACTGACGACCCTTGGTACGGTGATATCCTTACTTACTTGTGAACCCAAAATTTCGCCCTTCATCTTGATCATGATGCTCAACGACGTATATGACACCAAACCCCTCGCTACCTTCTGATCGGTGACGACCTTTATCGTCGCGGAGTAGATGTTGTCCTTCGTCGTTGCCTCACATATGTTGAAGCCGAGCAAGTCCTAAATGCCTGTCATAGTGGTGCTTGTGGCGTCCACCTCTCTAGTCTTGCCACCGCCCAAAAAATAATGCGCGCTTGGTATTTTTGGCCTTCTCTCTTCAATGATTGCATTGAAGCAGTCAAACATTGTTCCAATTGCCAACATTTTTCCCC
Source organism: Pinus albicaulis (assembly GCA_034641835.2). Taxonomy (NCBI): domain Eukaryota; kingdom Viridiplantae; phylum Streptophyta; class Pinopsida; order Pinales; family Pinaceae; genus Pinus; species Pinus albicaulis. The sequence goes on from CM076578.1 coordinate 1,332,771,205, forward strand.
TAAGGCACGAGCTCCTCCCGCTCCCCTCCATCCCGTCATCATAGCTGGTCCTTTCTGTAAATGGGCCACCAACTTTATGGAGTGTCGACCTCCATCTATTGGTGACCACAAATATATCATCATGGCGGTTGACTATTTCACAAAATGGGCCAAGGCTATGCAAACGTTCAACAATACGGCAGCCACCGCAACCCTCTTTTTCTTTAACCACGTCATTGCTCGATTCGGGGTTCCAAAAAAATTGGTCTCTGACCATGGCCGACATTTTGAAGATGAGATATGTCGCGAGCTATCCTCACTATTGGGTTTTGAGCACCAATATTCATCATCCTATTACCCCCAAGGTAATGTCCAAGTTGAAGTAATCAACAAAATTCTTAAGACCATGCTTCAACGAACGGTGAATACACACAAAACCAATTGGAATCTTATGCTCTTCTCTACTTTGTGGGCCTATAGAACTTCTATTAAAACCACCACCGGTTTCACTCCTTTCCACCTTGTTTTTCTCGAGGAGGCAGTCTTACCGATCGAGTGTGAAATTCCTTCCCTTCACTTGGTCGTCGAACTTCTCCCTGATACCCAACCTCTAGAACAACGACTCATCATGCTTGAGCGTGCCTCTAAAGACCATCGTGTTGCATTGCAAACTCTTGAAGCGGCCAAAAAGAACACCAAAGCTCAGTATGACCGAAAATTCCACCCTCGCACCTTTCATGAAGGTGACCTTGTTCTAGTATATGACCAGGCCCATGATGTCCTCAATCATGGGAAGTTTGACTCATTATGGCTAGGTCCTTACATCATCAATAAGGATCTTCGTAAGGGGGCATACCTTTTAGAGGACTTCGAAGGACACCCCCTTCCTAATCCTCACAATGCACTCTATCTTAAGAAATATTACCCTTAGCATTTCCCTCTCTAAATGCATGTTTTATTTTCTTTTAGATAGCCAACATTTGTTTGTTTTTCGTGATTCGCTACTTCACTAGGACACATGTTGTCCACGAAGGGTCACTTCACCTCTCCTCAAAATTGGATTTCCTCACATACAACACTTTTCCTTGGGGCACCACTTTGCCTCCATACTTGTTCTTGTTTGTGTCAATTTTCATCATGAGATACCATCTTGTACTCATGAATTTTTGGTCCCCTTTGGACCTCCCCCCATTTCCTCCTCATCACTAGTGTTAGTATGTCAGTTGCTCTACTATTTGCTCTCATGCCTTAGTTGAGGATCCCTTATTGCCTCACCTACGGCGGATCTCCTTCTATCGACATCAGCTCATTCACTCTAGAAGACAGGTCTAGAGGGCGGTGTACCTTGGTTTCAACTTCTCCACTTGTTCAGTGCCTTGGATTAGGCAAAGGGATTTCTCATTATCCTTTGAATTGATTTTTTCTCCACTCCCACTCCTTTTAGCATGATCGAGATCTGTATACTTGATGGTCCAGTGATGCAGCAGTAGCTATTGGTGATTCCCAGGTGTGTGTAAGATGTCTCAACCCTCATGAGGGGGTGGCCCTGCAGGTAGCCCCCCACATGCCCGGATGACCTCTTCATTGCAGCCTTCAATGCAGCTACATATATTTGACGATGTTGACCTTAGCCTCTTGCAGCACCTTTTTTATTTGCATGTATCAGTCAGATTTTGTGAGCCCTTCCTCGTTTATAGGGGGAATTTGGGTTGTATTTTTATCTCATGTACTCAAATATTATTGTATAAGTCCTGGCTGTTATCCCAGGCACAACATGTATGTGGGATTCATCATTCTATCTTTTATCTGGCTCGTGTTTATTCCAGCATGTACTTTATAGTTCGTTTCCTTGTTTACTAGACGCACTATTCTTTTGTACTTTGTCTCAGCGGGAATAGGTATGCCTCCCTTGCCTCCTTTAGCACAAGTACCATCTCATAAAAAAGAGACTTGTTTCACCTGTAAGTCTCATCTCCTCAAGGTATAGTCCTTTAGCACATTAGACTACCTTACATTTCTCTCTCTGACTTCCCTCTTGATGTCTGGTGATTGAGTTCTTACAACGTACTTTGGTCATACGATTTGCTCCTAACACTTGTACGCTGGGGGGAAATCTGTTACACCATTTTTTTGGTCATCTAACCTATTATAATTAGATGGACCCAAGTACACCATGTAAGACCAAGTTTACCCTGAGTAAAATTGCTTTCACTATGTGAAATAACTTAGTAAAACACCTTTATTAAGTTGTTTATGGTCTAAACAGGAAACCCCAAAAGGAAATAATAAACAAATCTATATTTGTTTATATTTCCTCAAGGAATAATTAGTTAAACATCAATTTAATTATTATTCTTGGTCATATTTAACCCAAAACAAGGAAATCAATTAAATAAATCCTTATTTATTTGATTATTTCCTAGGAATAAGTTATTTAATCCTTATTTAAATAATGTTCCTAGTTAAATTTGACTAAATCATTTATAAATAATTAAATAAATCATTATTTATTTAATTATATTTCCACCATTTCCTTAAAATAATAAATAAATCATTTATTTATTTATTATTTATAAATAAAGGATTTTACCCAAGTCAAAATCCTTTTCCCTCCAACAAATATAATAAAATATTCCTAAAAGGTGGTTCTAGAAATTGGTTAATAATATTTTATTCATGCACCAAGTTCTAGGCTACCCTAATATTTTGTTATAAATAGAAGGGTTTTCCCATTCATTTGTCACCTTTCATTGCATATTAGATCACTCTAGATCTATACTCTTGGTCTGAATTTGAGCCATTATCATTGTCACATTCTCCATTATTTGCTTTGTGAGCTCCCTTTGAGTTCTATATTTGTCTCGGTTTTCTACACCAACAAGAGAGAGAAATTTTAGATCTGAAATACTGAGGACTTTCAAGAACCCATCCCATTGAGGAGAATTGGAAACACCTTTCTTGATTTCCTCTTAGGTGCCCCCTTTAATATAAAAATTGTTTCAAACATATTGTTCTCGTCTTATCTATTGGATGCATGGAGCAACATTTCATTTTTACTGCTTAATGTCTTTTTATGCATAGATCTGGATTGGTGCAACTTTATTTGGATCAACTAACTGTAGATTTGAAGATATTGGTAGCCATAAATGATGTTAGGGCTATTTGTTATGCGTAGCTAAAGTGGTGTTTTTCCGACAAAATATTCATACTAATATTCTGGTTGCTAATTTCACTATTTCTTATTGCAAATTTCAACACTCCCTCTCAACAAGAAAGGGATTTAATCTATACTGATCCGATACCTTTGGAATTATGCATGTAACACTTCTCTAGTGTTGTTTGCACCTACAAATCCTGAAACTTAATAGCCTCCGAATAACTGAATTGGTATATTACATCTATCGTCAAAATATTCTGACTACTGCTAGCTACTGCACATGTCTACTAGACTCTCTGCGCTACTACTGACATCTGCATCCATGCCCTTTGCACTGTTTCCAACTCTGATACGCGCTCCAGTATCTGACATCTGTCACTCCGATTTTTGTTGACCTGACATCTGACTGCATCAATCTAACTGATCCTTCCCACTGTTGTTGTATTGTGGACTCCTCATAGCCAGGTTCGATCCATGAGACACGCCATCTTAATGTACCCTGCCCAAATTTCTTACCCTGGGATTATGTCTACACATCACATCCTTTCACCTGGAGGTATGGCTTCATGTGCTCCCTCTTCCCATATGGCTCAAAATTCCCCCCTCATGTAGGTCTCTACTTGAGTGGATGCTTCCACTCGGTCTCCTCTCCGCTTCTCCAATTGTGGCTACTCCATAACCTTTTGAGATTGCGTCTGAGGCTGCATGTTGAGAGGTAATTTGTGCTCCCTCTCAACCTCCAAGTCTCTAACCTCTGCTTTTCTCCTCAAATATTTTCATGCATATGGTACCTCAAGTGCATATAGGTTCTTGACTTGCATACATTGTAATTATCTCGCCGTTACAAAAGTTTCTTAAAAAGAGTTGATTTTAAATCGACGATATATCCCTCATCCGAGCTCCGATTCAACCGATTTTTTTTCTCCATTTGGGTAGTGTTTCACAAGGAATCCAAATATGCTATTTTTTTTTTACATCGAAATATTCATATATTATCCGCAAACTTGTTGCCCAAAAAATTCTTGCGCTGATACCATGTAGAAAATCTAACCAACGAGATTTAATATGATCTTGTAATTTACTAAAAAAAGATACTGAATCCTTCCTATGGTTTGCGTAAACAAAACATGATCGCACAATCACATATAAGTAAGAAATAAATTATCAATTTCACAACACAAGATGTATCTGGGGAAATCAACTGCTCAAAATCCCTCTATCTCTATTTTGTATTAAGTCAAGGAATCATGAAACAATACAATGCTTAATCTCTCATGAGATTATCCAACACTCTGCCAATTATCTCCAGCTAATCTAGGAAATTTCAGTCTAGTACTTAGCCAATTCTCTACCTTCCTTCATACTACCTTGCTCATGCAATTCCTAGGGAATTAGCTTCCTATTAATTAGGAAAATAAGTCTTCCTTGATTGTGCAATCCATCATGGCATCCCAATGAATTTATAATTTCACATGGGAAATTTTTTATAAATACAACTAATAGTTGTGTTCCCTTTAACCTCTGTCTCAGCTGGGTCTTCCTCGCAACTGACATGCATGCAAATATTAATAACAAATGATCAATTATCTGATTGATCACTTATTGTGAATTAAATCTAATTTAATTCACTAGCCGACCTCTCACTAGCTCATCACCCAGTTAGAGCTAGTTATACTGATTTTAACTAATTTAATTGAGTTAACTAATTCACACCTGCACCCCACTAATGCATCAACTACAATTGGACCCCAAAAATATTATAATCCCTCTACATGCCTCATCTTATACCCTAAACTCGAATTTTTTGATCTAACTCAGTCACCATGATTTAGTTAACTGACACAAGTTGTTATGAGATGAAATTACAATTTATTTAAGGGAAAAATAAATTAGATGCCCCACATTCCTCACTCATGGTGCCTCAAAATTCCTCACCTGTGGGTGCATTTTTTTTTTTTCCTTTTTGGTTTCCAATTTCACTTTTTCTTGTTGCAAATTTTAACATTTTATAAATTGATGCGGCTTTCACACAAAGACACCATTGAAATCACATGCCCAAATTCTCATGAGAAACCTCTCTTAAGCTCGATCTTCCAGAAGAGAAACAACAATATTCCAGCCTACTTCCTAGCTTGAACCAACCATTAAGGTATGCAACATTCTTCTAAACCCTCACATGATGATATTTCTCTTGGAGGATGATCATGGCCTCCCTTTAGCAACCCTTACTTGGCCCTCTTACTCGACCTACTTTAGGACTACATCTTAGACCTAGAGCTTACTCGGCCCTCTTACTCGGCCCTCTTACAGATTTTATGCACTTAGACCTTAGGAAATATGAATTTTCCTTTTTAATTTTATTTTAGATTTTAAACCCCATCTTGGGTCCAAAATCCCTTTGCTTGGATTCTTTTCCCACAAAGCCTTTTGTGAAAAAATTCACACAAAATCATCTCACTAGGCTTGTGGAGTACCTCCCAAGCTACACAATTCAGCAACATAGTCTAGTTGTAGTAACCGTAACTTGGTCAAGCTCTTGTAGTCAAGCAAGGGCTTGGTTGGGTTCCCAAGTTTCAAATTAAGGAAGGGTAGTTGTGAGGGAATGATAGCTAGGGAGGGTCAGGGCATTCAAATTAGGAAAGAAAAGGGATGCTAACCCATGTAGGGCAATGTCAATACATGCTGAAGAGTGTTAGGGAGTGTCGGGGCATATCAATGGATAACTAGGTCAAAATGCATGGAAAGGAATGAATAAGAGTGTGTGCTAGGGAGTGTTAGCGAATTCAAGTGTGCTAAGGACGAAGTGTGTTAGGAGAAGTTCAGAATAGGATTTACAGGAGGAAATCCTACGATTGTTATATGGGGCTCAACATAGCAGTTTTAGACAAAGGGAGATCACTTTGTGCTAGGCACAACATTGTTTTACCTTTAGCTATTTTTTTTATATGAGATGTGGCACACTTTGGCTACATGCTCATGTTTTAAACAATTCTAGATAATTGCATATTGTACATTTTTGTGTATAATTTTTGGGGCACTCGACTTGTGTTGGCTTATATCTTGTGTGCCTTGTGCATCTTGTGGTTCTTGGAAACTCTTAGTTAATGTTATGTTGTTTATATGAACTGAACATACATGTGAAATATTTCCTATGTAAGGTATGTTGCTTAGTTGTTTTATGGCCACGGCTAGGACATGTGATCCTTGTCTTGGTAACTAGATTAGTGGGACAAGTTGAGCTTGGACATGAGTGACATAAGATGAGTTATAGGCAGTTCTTAGATGAACAAGGAACAATCTACTTGTAGTAGGTGGAATTGGTCAAGTTTTTGTGGTTGAAGTAGACCAATATTGTCACATGAATTGTAGTAGCTGATCTGAAAATGTGAGAACTTCTTAGTTCTATTACAGAGATTTACTGTAGGGGCATTTACTAGATATGTCACCTTTAAAGAAAGGACGAGATCCAGAGGCTACCTGGCCCTTTATAGACTCAGTCTATAGAAATAATAGAAGTAAACACTAATGATCTGAAAATGAAACTACTTGTTTGCTGTTCAAGGTATTCATCTTCCATAAACTTATGTGTGCAAAATGTTTTATATGTTTTGCAATTGGAACAAAGTTCTATTGGTAAATTTTTGAGTCTTTTTGTGTGTAGGAGGCTTATTTCTTTTTACTGTTTAGCATATTTAACTCTGGAAAAACACAACAATATAAATCACATAATATAACACAACATATGATAAGGCAGTTCACCCCTCCTAGGCTACATATGCCGGGTCCAAGGCCCCAAATGGGCATGTCCTTACTCTTATTATGCTAAAAAATGGTTATAAAGTGTGAAGAAAGACTAAACAGGAAAAAATAGCTGTAGAAATGAGTTCAAAATGTAGAAAATAGTAGGAATGACTATAGTTTCACCTCCAATGGTAAACCATAGCCCAATACAGCTCCTACACCCCCTAAGCCCTGATGGCTCTCCGAGCTTCCTCGCTGATAAAGTACCTAAATAACTGCTCTGTTGACTCTAAAACCTGCACCATTGGCTCTGGAATACTGAAATTACCCAAAATAAAAAAAAAAAATCGCTCCAAAAGGTTTTTCCTAGTGAAAGTTATGCCCAACTAAAGTTTTGTCCAGTTTGGCCTAAAAAAGCTCCACCAAATCTGGGCTAACTGGAGTTAACCCGACTAAAGTTGGCATAAGCCGCCGAATTTGGTGGCGCGAACTAAATTTATGGAACCATTTTGCTTGGCAATAAATTTTAGGCTTAACGTGGCTACATGCAGAGAATGTGCCAACTGTCGGAGTTAATGGTTATAAAAACCGTAACATTAAATTTAATGCGCAAACACCGCCGGGACATGTGAACACGGGTTGGACTGCAACATTTGTTTAACCATCGGTGGATATAGCCCCCGATTTCAAGACTGGTGGTCTTATGCATAGGGGGCTGGCCCCCTTTCTGCGCCCATTTCAAACCTTTGGAAACTTTATATATGGGTGAAGTCCTTTGTAATATAAGAACCACATTGCCGGTGGGTTGGTCGGGCCCGTGGGATGGTGGCCACCCGACCTGGGGTCGATGCCTGCCAATGCCAATAAATTTTTCCAAATGAAAATTGTGAAGTCTTGGGGCCACGTGGCGGCCTCCGGGCAGGCCATGTGGGGCCCATTGATTGGTCCATTTGAATACGGTCAACCCATTATCCAACTGAAATGTGCCAAGTGTCGAATGCTGGTTGGATGATGAAGGAATATTCCATGGAATATTCCCAAAATATTATGTGGAATATTCCTTTTTAAATATTTTTTTATTCAAAGTCAAGCATGGTCAAACTAGACTTTTCCATAAAATTGTGAAATTTCAAACTTGAATATCTTTCACATACAATATCGGTTTTGAGTGCCGTTCACGACTACAAGATCATTTTGACAAGGCCTTTCTTGTCGTTCTGGTTTCAATCAATTCTGAGAAAATAAAATTTGAGCATTTTCTCCACTTAGAACATGATCACCTAATCACACCTCCCAAATGGGAAGCTTTTGGACCCAAAAAAGCTCTCTGATTACATAAAATGAAGATGAGGAGAATGATTCTCTACTCTTCCAACTTTGAACCACTGAAATATTCCTGATTTCATCAAATTGAGCTTCTCATAAAACGATAAATTGTTCCTTGAATTCACTAACTGACCGTTGCTAACATTGACTGAGTCATGACGCAAATTCTTGAAATTTGTAGAACAACAACTATAATTTGTAGAAAGCATACTGTTTCTACAATGGTCAAACTTGAAAGAAGACTGAAAATAAATTTCACCTTGCTAACTGTTCACATGGCGAATTTTTGCTTAATGAACCCTGTAATTGTGCCGAATCCCGATCAAGTTTACTCGCCATACCAATCTACCATTCTGAAACCAACATTGACCCATGCTAAACTATGTACCCTCTTTGCTTGCATGCCTTTCCATCTCATGGAGTCTTGCACTGCTTTGCACTGACACTTCGTTCTATGCACCGATCGACACCAAAGATACCTTGTGCAACATAATGTCATCTTCTTTCAAAGATGAACTTTTATCATAATGAAACATACCATCATTTATATCAGCAATATCATGAAAAGGAAAATGTACAAAATCTTGTTGTTTAACCATCAACAAAGTCAAATTTTGACTTGCATTAACTAGCCTTTTCAATTGCCCTACATGGACTAAAGAAGATTCTAGCTTTTTCTTATGTGCTCTCACAATGTACTCTTTTCCATCCTTGAACAAGTGATACTTGTTCTCATGGCGATGGAAGATGGCCTTTCTATCATATAAATATGGACTACCCAACACAACACCTGTAATGTCAAGCGGTACTACATCCAGTTCAACCCAATCAACATAATGAGTTGTTATGGCGAAGCGCAAGATACACTTATTTGAGACTTGTAAGTTTGCATCCTTGCATATCCACCCAAGTGGATAAGGCTTTGGATGTGGAATTGTCTCAAGTTTCAGCTGTTTGACCAACTCTTCTAAGATGAGATTAGCTTGAGACCCACTATCAAAAAGTGTGTCTATCTTTGTGTGGTTTGAGATTATCCTCACATGAAATAGCTCTATCCTCCTCTTTTCATTTTGAGTTTCTTTGTGACAGTTTAATGTGGTAGAGCTGGAATTTGTTTCTTGTACAACCTCTTTCCCTTTTATGTTCTTTAATACCATGGTGATACTTTTAGTCTCATCACCTGATTCAGACCCTAAGTCCTGTTCAACAGTTGCAACAATTTTTCCCTTTTCTTTGGTTTTGTCTTTGTTTTTATATTTCTCTAGTTTCAGCTCCGGATGAAGCTTCCAACAGTGGTCTTCATCGTGGCTTGTTTTTGAACAGTTCTTGCAAAAGAATTATCCTTTTCCCTTTTTAGAGTTTGCAATCCTTTTTCTTCCTTTGCTTTTAAAATCAATACCCTCATTCAGTGCATCAAAAGTATTTTTTCCTCTAGCCTCTAAATGCGTAGCTTGTACACAAACTTCGTCTAGACTAGTAGGATTAAACATAAGGATAGTATGTATAAGGTAATTATGCAAACCACCTATATACTTCAACAAAGTATCTTGAATTTGTAATTCTACCCCTAATAAGAGTGCTCTTCTCCTAAATTACTGGGTATAGTCTTGCACATTTTGTCCCTTAAGCTGTCTAAAGTTTTGCCAGTTCATTATAGCCTTCTGAAGATGAGCAAGAGGATAAAATTGCTTCTTGATTGCAGTAATAAATTCAGTCCATGATAGTGTAAGCTTACCATGTTTCCTGATTTCTTCCTTAGTCTTGGCTTCCCACCATACCAGTGCTACTCCATCCATCCTTGGCAAGGCTAGTTGTATTTTAGTGTCGTCATCATGCATATTTTGAATCCTTAAATAGACTTCCAATTGTCCGATCCAATTATCTAATTTCTCTGCATTCACTTCACCATTAAAAATTGACAATTCAAATTTGAAATCAAGCTTTTAAAAAGGATTTTTACTAATGGTTTTTGACTTATGTGACTGATTTACCAAAGTCGAGGAAGATGATGACGAGGAAGAGGATGACGATGGAGATGATGGATCACCATTTCCTCCATTCCCTTTCTTTGACTGATCATTACCCTTCTTTCCTCCCGAGGAATCTTCTCCTTCTTTTTGGTTTTTAGACCCTTCTCCAGCAATCCTATCATTTCTTTCTTGATAGAGGATCCTTACCATTTCAGTCATATCTAAGAAAGCTTTCCGAAATATTCTTTCTTCTTCCTTGGGATCCATTTCTTCATGAGCTTCTTCTTCTCTTGAAGACATTGTTGTAGTTTCTTCTAAGGCTATTGAGGGTGAGATAGAAGGTAGAGATAATGGCACCCTGGCCCTCCTTGTTTGAGGATTATCTTGTGCTCTAACCAATTTTCCTTCCCCTCTTTTAAGTTTAAGCCTAGTAAGCATCAAACTTGCAAAACAGTAAAATATTTCTTTGCACAAAATTCAAAACTTGAGCTCAACCTAAGCTCTGATACCAATCTGATCTGAAAATGTGAGAACTTCTTAGTTCTATTACAAAGATTGACTGTAGGGGAATTTACTGGATATGTCACCTTTAAATAAAGGATGAGATCCAGAGGCTACTTGGCCCTTTACAAACTCTGTCCATAGAAATAATATAAGTAAACACTAATGATCTGAAAATGAAACTACTTGTTTGCTGTTCAAGGTATTCATTTTCCATAAACTTATGTGTGCAAACTACTTTATATGTTTTGCAATTAGAACAAAGTGATTTTGGTAAATTTCTGAGTCTTTTTGTGTGTAGGTAGGTTATTTCTTTTTACTGTTTAGCATATTTAACTCTGGAAAAACACAAAAATATAAATCACATAATATAACACATCATATGATAGGGCAGTTCACCCGTCCTGGGCTACATCTGCTGGGTCCAAGGCCCCCAAATGGGCATGTCCTTGCTCTTATTATGCTAAAAAATGGTTATACAGTGTGAAGAAAGCCTAAACAAGCAAAAATAGATGTATAAATGAGTTCATAACATAGAAAACAGTAAGGAATGACTGTAGTTTCACCTCCAATGGTAAACCATAGCCCAATACAGCTCCTACACCCCCTAAGCCCTAATGGCTCTCCAAGCTTCCTCGCTGATAAAGTACCTGAAGAACTGCTCTGTTGAATTTTCAACCTACACCATTGGCTATGGAATGCTCAAATTACCCAAAAAAAAATAAAAAATCGCTCCAAAAGGTTTTTCCTTGTGAAAGTTATGCCCAACTAAAGTTTTGCCCAGTTTGGCCTAAAAAAGCTCCACCAAATCTGGGCTAACTGGAGTTAACCCGACTAAAGTTGGCATAAGCCACCGAATTTGGTGGCGTGCACTAAATTGGTGGAACTGTTTTACTTGGCAATATATGTTAGGCTTAACGTGGCCACATGCGGAGAATGTGCCAATCGTCGGAGTTAACGTTTATAAAAACCGTAACATTAACTTTAATGCGCAAACACCACTGGGACATGTGAACACGGGTTGGACCGCAAAATTTGTTTAACCGTCGGTGGATATAGCCCCTGGTTTCAAGACTGGTGGTCTTATGCGTAGGGGGCTGGTCCCCTTTCTGCGCCCATTTCAAACCTTTGGAAACTTTATATATGTGTGAAGTCCTTTGTAATATAAGAACCACATTGCGGGCGGGTTGGTCGGGCCCGTGGGCTGGCGACCACCCGACCCGGGGTCGATTCCTGCCAATGCCAATAAATTTTTCCAAACGAAAACTGTGAAGTCTTAGGGCCACGTGGCGCCCATTGATTGGTCCATTTGAATACGGTCAACCCATTATCCAACTGAAATGTGCCAAGTGTCAAATGCTAGTTTGATGATGAAGGAATATTCCTTTTTTTAATATTTTTTATTCAAAATCAAACATGGTCAAACTGGACTTTTCCATAAAATTGTGAAATTTAAAACTTGAATGTATTTCACATACAATATTGGTTTTGAGTGCCGTTCATGGCTACATGATCCTTTTGACGAGGCCTTTCCTGTCGTTCTGGTTTCAATCAATTCTGAGCAAATAAAATTTTGAGCATTTTCTCCACTTAGAATATGATCACCTGATCAGTAGCCAAGGACTTGATAGGGTTCCCAAGTCGTAAAAAAATGTAAAGGCTAGCTGTGAGAACATGAGTTCTAAGGCATGCTAGGGAATGCTAAGATGTGCTAGATAGTGCGAAGGCATGTCAAACCTGCTAAAATGTGCCAAGTGATAAGGCATGCCAAGATGTGCAAGGGTGTGTCAATGCATGCCAGGGACTGTCAAGGCAACAAAAGGGAGAAAAAGTTAAACTACAAGGAAATGAACACATAAGAGGGTTAATAAGTCATCAATTTACGTTTTCCAAGAGGGGCATGCTGGGCACACCAACACTGGGCGCCAATAGGTGCCATGTGCAAAGTCTTAGTGCATTATAAGTGCCAAGTCTTCCTTTTTTGCTTCTCATCTACTTTCCAATGGTCGATCTCAAATAAATTTAATATTAAACCATGCCAAATCATACCAAGGCATCTCAACGTATTCCATACATGCTAAGAATTTCCAAGCACCAACACGTTCCAAGTGCCAATATGTGTGAAGGAGTGTTATGCATGCTATGAAGTGGAAGGACATGTTTAAGAGTGCTAAGGTGTGCTAGAGAGTGCTAATGCATGTTGAGGAGTGTTAAGGAGTACTAGGACAAAACATTAAGGGAGCACTAGGCCAAAATTCAATGAATTTAATGAATATGAGGAATGTGTGCCAGGGACTAGTGTTAATGAGTGCTAGCTTTCATGCTAAGGAGGAAGTGACAAGGTATACTAAGCATTGGTAAGGCATGCTAGGGAATATCAAGGCATGTCAAGAAGTGATAAAGTGTGCTTGGGAGTTCCAGGGTGTGCTAATCATATGTGCCAAATAGTGCCAAGATATGCTAATACATGCCAGGTGCTAAGGATGTGCAGGGTGCCAAGGTATGTCAATATGTGTTAAGAAGTGTTAAGGCAACAAAAGGAAGAACCATTAAGAGGGTTAATAAGTCGAGACTTTATCTTTTTCAAAAGGGGCATGCTAGGCACACTAATAATAGTTCCCAATACATGACAAGTGGCATTGTGTGCCAAGTACTAATGTATGTCAATTCATTTAACCAAGGTGTTCCAAGGCATGCTAGGGACTACATGCATGCCAACACATGATAGGAGAGTTCTATGTTGTGCTAGCACATTCCACCATGTGCTTGGGCGTTAGTGTCATGAAAATATGTTCTAGGTACAAAGATTTTCCAAGACATGCGATGTGCTAATAAATGTTAGTGTGTGCCAAAGCATTAATTTAAGGTGTGCCCAGATTGTTGAGGAGTGTTAGGTCTTTCTCATTAATAGAATTGTTGATTATGTATTAAATAATATATTTCCTACACACACTAGTGGAACTTTATGTAAGGGGAATTTTCTAGATAATAAACTTAATAGATATGAATCATGTGTTAACTCATAGGAACAATCTATTTGACTAGTCATTACTTGAGGGAAATGATAAACACTAATTACTTCTTAAAAAATTGACTGACTCTAACCACTATGGCCTTGGACATATTATAAAAAATACTCCATAATAATGGTCTTAAATCGTTATCTTTTGACAAAAAATATATTAAGAGACACATAGTGTCATAAAAAACTCATTGGAATTGTTATCACTATAAAAATTTTCTGAAACTTGGTCAGTTACACTTGTTCCTAAGTCATAATGCTAGATAGGGTTAGAGTCATTTTTATATTTTTAAAGGTCTAGATCATGGGTTAAAAGTATCATTCCATCACCAAACAATGTTCATTAACCTGGTTTCCTTCTTCAAATATCTTATGCCACGTTTTGAAAACTATTTTTAAAGTTTTTTTTTTTCGAAAATTTGATGAATAAGCCACAAAACCACGTTTTCGTAGCGCGCTCAGTGTAAAAAGTTGATTTTGCGCTACAAAAACGCTGGTGATTTCGTAGCGCAAAAACCTGAATTTGCAAATCATGCGCTACGAAATCGGTGTTGAAAATGCAACAAGATGATGGAGCTTAGTGAAATGAAGTCGCCTTCACTAAGTGGGCCTGCAGGCTATTTTTGGCGCAAAGTCTATTTTTAGACATATGGATCATGGTCTATGAGTTGCAGGATGCTATTTATGGATGATTGGTCGAGTTGGTAAAAATAGATGGACCTCTATTTTTAGACATTAGGCGGTTTCTATTTTTAGACTGTCGAGCTAAAAATAGAACAGTCGAATATTATTAATCCTTAATAATATTTAGACTATAAACATTATCTTATCCTCTTGGAGCACTTCAGTTTGATGCTTGGATGTGGCACATGCAGCTGAAAGAAGGAAATACGCCTTTCCTAAGGGTTAGTTGAGCTATTGCATGGTTGACTTCAGTTAGAACTCATGTGGCAGAGTTTGGTGGAGTTGATGAGACAGTTGGTGGAGTTGTGTTCGGTTTAACTTAGTTGAACTAGTTGTACTTAGTCTAACTGGAAAATACACTAGTGATGAGTGGTGTGAATTAATTATTAATTAATTCACTAATTATTAACTCATAAATCAACTAAAGAATACATCAGTTAACTGCAATGCATGGACAGTTCAGTGGAGACCAGTGTTAGAGGTGGGTGAAAGGGTGAGTCTACTATCAGTTGTGACTATTGGCTATGCATGAGATTTGCACACACATTGATGGAGATTGCCAATGAGGATTGCGCAGTTGGAGCTAGTGGGATTCGAACTTGGATCTCATCATTAATCAACTTGGATTGCGCAGTAGAGGCAGGCAGACTTGTGGAGGAGATTTGAACCTGTGACTAGTTCACTTTCTATACTAGTTTGTGTGTAACTTTTGGAGATAGTGCTGAGAGCTGTGAGAGCTTTGTGCTATGTATTTTTACATGTTCTCTATCATTATATTATACATATAATTGGGGGTTTTTAGCTATTGCTTTCCCCATTACATACTGTGTTGATATGTGTGCTTGAATATTGTGTTTATGTGCGCATGCGACTGTTTCTATTTCCGCATATTGATGATCAATTGTAGAAGAGGTTATGTATTATGCATGAAACTTAAATAGTGTGTAATCAGGATAATCTCGGTGAATAATTCAGCAAATTATTCAAATTTCTACAATCAGGGATTCTCAGTTTTGCGTTTGAGCTGTCACATCTGTCAAATACAGTTAAATTCCTCATCATTAGGTGTCATCCGCGAGTTCTCCTTCATGCATGCAACAATACATTGTAATTATTAGGGGTCATTTGTCATCGATTAAGGGTCAGTTGTCATTGGTCCTTTCAAATTTGAAAACAGTTGGCCATTTTCGACTTCATTTGTCTCATGCAAGACAATAGTGCATGCATGCTTATGTTTTGAAGAAGAAATTAGTGGTGAAAGACCTGAGTTTACTGAAACAAATTCAAGCGAGGCTGTAAAGTTTTCAAGTGAGGCTGTGAAACTATATTTCAAGCGAGGCAGAACTGAAACAAATTCAAGTGAGTCTGCTCATTCAAATTTAGGTTATATCAGTATTTTCAAAACTTTCTATCAAGTGAGTTTGAAATTCATTGCTGTTCGAAGCAGAATTGCTATCAAGCAAGGCTGAACTCATTTACCAAGCGAGCTAGTTCATTCAACATGAAGCTTTGATTGCTAATTTTCTAATTTGCTGAAGACACAGGGTTTTTAGAGGGATTATCATAGATTTCTGAAGATACAATGTTTTCAAGAAGAAAATGGATGAAGAAAGAAGGAGTCATAGGTCTGGTCAATGCCTAAGAATAGAACCTGAAGGTGTAGAAGCCCTTACAAAAGAAAAGTCTGTTGAATAAGCCTTTAAGAAAGTAGGTTGCTAGAGGTTTTGTGAAAATATTCAAGGAGGGCACACTCAAGTCACCAAATAATTTGCCATAAACTTCACAGGATCAAACTCAAAGATTGGATTCCTTAATTTACCAATTTCCCCTGATGTGATATCAGCAGTTACAGAAATTCCAAGAGGAGAAGACAGGTGGTTTAAAAACTTCAAGTTTGACATGGTACCCTGCAAAATCTTTCTAAAACCAGAGTTTATAGAGGTTGAATTGAAAAAAGCTGCGCAAAGAAGTTATGTCAAAGATACATTTGCCAATATGATCTACAATAATCAGAGGTACTTCACCTGCGAAGGGAGATACCACAAGGTGTATACCTATCACTTTAAACTCTTGCTTCATTTCACAGGGATGATATCTCTAGATTTACCTTTTTATATTTTCAGAAGTTTGGCTAAGATGTCTGATAAGGTACAAATTAAAGTTGAGTCATGTGAAACCTCATTATTTCACCATGGCTTAGTCAACTTAATAGTCTTACATGAGCTGCAGAAAGCAAACAAATATTGGGTTGAATTCCTCTTTTTGAGTAGAATTGTGATTGAAGGAACAAGTGTTAGTCCTCAAGCTAAAGAAAAAACTCCATCAAAGATTACTTCCCCTGTAGAAACAAAGTCAAGAAGATTTGTTAAGATCAAGCCTCAGAAACAAGTTAAAAAACCAATGATAAGAACAACATTGAATATCCAAGATACTCCTAAATCCGCACAGAGGAAGAAAAATCTGGTTAAGGAGACAATTATAGAACAGTCAACTAGTAAAATAGTTCAAAAGAAGTTGACTAGGAGTCAAAGGTTAAAGGAAAAGGGTAAGGCTGTAGTTACAGAGGGGTCAAGAGGTAATTTGAATTACATAATTCAAGCTATTGACATTGAAGAGTCTCCCCTAGTACAAGACGACTTCATCAAACTGGATACAAGTGGCAGCAAATCAAACAAATTGAAGACATCCAAAATGTTAGATTTTCAGGATGAAGTGGCAGAGTTTATCTTTAAGCCCAGAAAACCCTCAACTAGGCACTCCAAGAAGTTGAAACAGTCAGACATGGAGATAGATCAAACAGGAGGTGAAATTGCTAATGTTTTTGAAGAAACCACAAATACATCGTTTTCAATGCCTGAAGAAGACAGAAACAGGTTTTTCAATATTCAGAAGGAAAAGAGAAGCTATGAAGATGTCAAAGACAAACTCATATTTGAAAATAATGATATTGATAAGTTGAAGAAAAAGGTGAGAGTGCATGCAGAAGAAAGGGAAAACTTTGAAAGGATGAAAGGACTGTGGGAGATGGAGAAAAATCCAAACCCTGAATCAATTGATAGTCAAGTTCAATTCTTCATATGGACCCTACCTGCAATCAAAGAAGCAAAATTCATTAGGATGGTCAATACCAAGCTAAGGACAAAAAATAGAAGGCTTAAGAGGAGAGTAGAAGACCTGGAAATATAGTTAGCATAGTTTGAAGATCAGCCACAACTAAAATAAGTGCAAACAGTAAGTGTCATCCTTTAACAAATTTTTGAGGTTATGTGGTAATATCTCATTTTTGGAGATGTTTAAAGTTGATGTTTATGGGTTATGAAAGCTGATATACACTTGGAAATATAGTACTAAAGGGTTGAAAACTAAAATTTTAGAAGGAAGCTGTGAAAAGTGAAGACTTAGCAGTTTCGTAGCACGTTAAGAAACTGCTGAAGGTGACACACAGCAGTTTCGTAGCGCGCTACGAAACTGCTGTAGGATACAATTTGAAGAATTTTTGCAATTTTCAAAGGTGAAAAGGGTCTGGTTTTGAGATTTGATGCTGGTGGGAGGTACATGTATAATATCAATGAAGATACAGGAGGTTTGGCACATAAAAATGGAGGTTTGAAGCATGATTTTAAAAGGAAAAGTCTGCGCTACAAAAACAGCAGACTCAGCAGTTTCGTAGCGCAACAGTATTGACAGTTTTTGCACCATTTTGGAGGTTCGGGATTTACACAGCTGGAAGGTCGAATTTAAATGAAGGTTATAAGACATTTGCCACATGTTTTGAGCACCAGTTCTTCAACAGTTGGTTCGAATGGACAAAAATGAGGCATTCAACTATTATATAGAGGCTGGCTGAAGCC